>JACEFZ010025564.1:0-13745 GCA_014155875.1 Cepaea nemoralis | reverse complement strand
GTTCGATCCGGGCCGCGTCCTTCGGTTTACGAGTTAAATGTTTCGAAGACTCCTGTGGGTCGTCGCTAAAAGCTACAGAGTTCGTGCTTTGTGCGACGCTTTCCGTGCTGCGGAAAGAGACCGAGCCATATGGGATAAAACCTGGTGCAATGAAGTCGACCCTGTCGACTTTTAAGCGACTTTTTTGTTCTGAGTGTCCTCCAGTTGCTCTCACTATGCCACAATTCTACAGCCATCAGATGTTTTTCAGCTTGACTGCTCATTGTCCAAGTTTTACATCCATACAAAAGTATAGGTTCTATATAGCACTTCAACACTTTTTTCCTCGTTTCAATTGACATCTTTTTATTGGTCAGTATGTTTTTCATCTTGCTAAAGGCTACTTTCGTGATAGCGATTCTTGTTCTAATCTCTTCAAGGCATCTCCCATCAGATGTTATGACTGTTCCGAGATAATTGTACCGATTCACTTGTTGAAGAATATTCCCATTTACTTGTATATTACATTGTGGTACTTCTTTCTTCCTAGTGACGACCATAATCTGTGTCTTTTGATAATTTAATTCTAACCCCAGTTTTTCACTGTGTGCAACAACCTCGTCTACTAATTATTGCAGAGCCTGCTCATTGTCTGCAATCAATACTATATAATCTGCATATCTAATGGTATTGATGTTTCGTCCTCCAATGATGATTCCATTTATATCTTCTACATTTCTGAACATACTTTCACTGTATAGGGAAAAAGATCTGGAGACATTACACATCCCTGTCTCACAACTCTCTTAATAGGCTGATATTGTCCCACTTCATTATGAATACTTATGGCAGCTTGTTGTTTCAAATACTATGCTTTTAATAAGTGTAATGTCTTTCCCATAAATTTGTAGATCTGCAAGCATATCTACCATATTGACATACCTTACTCTATCGAAATCCTTTGTGTAGTCAATAAAGCAAAGATATATATCTTTGTTTACTTCTATAGAATGTGCAATAACTGATCGAAGCATATACACTACAATTACTGTACCCTTTCCTTCTACAAACCCATATTGTTCTTCCTCTATTTCAGGTTGTATTTTCTTTCTCACTCTTTGCATGATAATTCGTAGCAAAATCTTTGTGATGTGGACTCATTATACTAATTGTTGTATGTTGATCAGCATCCCAAGGCTAGCTGGAAGCTAGAAGTACCAGTGTCACAATGTTCTGTATATAACATAATCACAGCCCTAAGCCAGTTAGTTAGAATATTGTGTCACAATGTTCTGTATATAACATAATCACAGCACTAAGCCAGCTAGTTAGAGTACCTTGTCACAATGTTCTGTATATAAGATAAACCCAGCACTAAGCCTAAGCCAGCTAGTTAGAATGCCGTGTCACAATGTTCTGTATATGAGATAATCCCAGCCCTAAGCCAGCTAGTTAGAGTACCGTGTCACAATGGTCTGTATATGAGATAATCCCAGTCCTAAGCCAGCTATTCAGAGTACCGTGTCACAATGTTCTGTATATAAGATAATCCCAGCCCTAAGCCAGCTAGTTAGAGTACCGTGTCACAATGTTCTGTATATAAGATAATCCCAGCCCTAAGCCAGCTATTTAGGGTACCGTGTCACAATGTTTTGTATATGAGATAAACCCAGCACTAAGCGTAAGCCAGCTAGTCAGAGTACCGTGTCACAATGTTCTGTATATAAGATAAACCCAGCACTAAGCCTAAGCCAGCTATTTAGGGTACCGTGTCACAATGTTCTGTATATAAGATAAACCCAGCACTAAGCCTAAGCCAGCTAGTCAGAGTACCGTGTCACAATGTTCTGTATATGAGATAATCCCAGCCCTAAGCCAGCTAGTTAGAGTACCGTGTCACAATGTTCTATATATGAGATAATCCCAGCCTAAGCCAGCTATTCAGGGTACCGTGTCACAATATTCTGTATATGAGATAATCCCAGCCCTAAGCCAGCTAGTTAGAGTACCGTGTCACAATGTTCTGTATATGAGATAATCCCAGCCCTAAGCCAGCTAGTTAGAGTACCGTGTCACAATGTTCTGTATATGAGATAATCCCAGCCCTAAGCCTAAGCCAGCTAGTCAGAGTACCGTGTCACAATGTTCTGTATATGAGATAATCCCAGCGCTAAGCCTAAGCCAGCTAGTCAGAGTACCGTGTCACAATGTTCTGTATATAAGATAAACCTAGCACTAAGCCTAAGCCAGCTATTTAGGGTACCGTGTCACAATGTTCTGTATATAAGATAAACCCAGCACTAAACCTAAGCCAGCTATTTAGGGTACCGTGTCACAATGTTTTGTATATGAGATAAACCCAGCACTAAGTGTAAACCAGCTAGTCAGAGTACCGTGTCACAATATTCTGTATATAAGATAAACCCAGCACTAAGCCTAAGCCAGCTATTTAAGGTACCGTGTCACAATGGTCTGTACTCACTGCTGAACTTTCTCCGGCTCCTCCACGTCATAGTCCGTGTCGTCGTTGGTGTTGGTGTCTCCGACACAGACGCTTGTCCTATGACTGTCCTTGCGATTAAACTTTGGGGTCATGCAGGCTTCATGGGATGAAAGGTTAATTGCATAATTTATTGTTAGTAACTGTGCAACACAACATTTGTATTGACTTGGAAGACGTGCGCAACTGTGATCAGTTAGTGGTTGGTGGGAATGCAATGGTTCCTCTAAGATGAGAATTCTGAATATAATGTGGAGAGTTGTGAGTATAACGTGGAGAGTTGTGATTATAATGTGGAGATTTGTGAGAAAAAGGTGGAGAATTGTGAGTAAAAGGTGGAGAATTGTGAGTAAAAAGTGGAAATTTGTGAGTAAAAAAAAATGAGATGTTAGTGGTAAAAATAATTGTGAATAAAAAGTGGAAAGTTGTGGGTAATACATGGAGAGTTGTGAGTAAAAAGTGAAATGTTATTCGTAAAAATAATTGTGATTAAAAGTAAAGAGTTGTGATTAAAAATTGAAATGTTGTTGGTAAAATGTGGAGTGTTCTGATTAAAAAGTGAAGTGTTGTGAGTAAAAAGTGGTTTTCATGTGTTTCTTGAAAGACGTCCCCCTATTAGTTTTTCTGCTCATTTTTGTTTCCCCATGCATCTATTAAAAAAACCACGACATACAACCCAAGAATAACAAGGAAAACAATAAACATAATACCTAGTTTCTCATCTGCGTATGATACAGAAGACGACATGGATTCCCTGTAGAGGTGGTTGGGAACCGGGGTCGTGGAGTCCAGCCTGGAGAGACGTCGCTTGCGCAGGGATAAACTGGCTCTCCGAGCCATTTTAGCAAAAACGGTTTCTTCGTTAGATGGGTCGTGACAGTGGATCCTCCACGTAGCTTCAGATTTGGAATGTGGCTCTGCTGCATGACACCGCCATAAGCACTGAGGATGTTAGTTAGTTAGTTAGTTAGTTAGTCGCAGTTCCAACTTCACAGCAACCACATTATCCCAACAGATGTGTGTCCAGTGTGTGCCGCGTGGTTACACACCCGCTTCACACGCGTGATCCGGGACTGTTTCCGGATCCGGTCAGGGATATGCACTACTGACGAGCTCACACGAGGGCGAAACTCGAGTATAGTGCTTCCATATTGACGTGGATAGGCCTTAGGTTCATACCAGAATGCGATCGGCGTTGCCAGTAGTGGGTTGTGCTCATTATTTAAATTTCAAATCCCGAAACAACCACATAATCAATATATTTGAATGACATTTATTTCAAAAGATCTTCCGTTTAATTTTACCAATAGAACTCTGGCTGACACGGCCCACTATCCTTTAACAGGATTTGATATTTGCCTATCCAATATAATGGCTACACCACTTTGCCACTCTTCTCTCCCAGAATAAATAATCTTACAATCCTCTCCTGTCTTGATCCCGGCTCCTTTCCACCTCGTTTCGCACATTCCTAAAATAGTTATCTTCTCTCTTTCTATTTCGTTGTGATATTTTATAATTTTTCATCTGCACTCATTGTTCTAACATTCTAAGTTCCTACTTTCAATGATAGTAAACGTTTGCACCTAGAAGCCTGCTGACAGTCTGGAATCACCTAGTGCACATGACTATCCCTACCGGGCGAGTACTGCACCTATGGAGCACCCATTTACGCCGTTTCTCTGATTGTCGATGAGACCGCACAACATAATTTTCTTGGAATCCTTAAAGAAGATAGTTTGTCATTGCTTTCCTTCTTAGCAGTGACCAAACTGGCCAGTGACCGTAGCCATTGTCTCCTCAAAAAATAAAAAAAAAAATAAAAGAAGAGAGATCCTCTGCCCACCTTCGTGAAGCTGGAGACCATTACCTACAACTATCTCTCGGCTGCTCTCAGCTTCATTCACCACCTGCATCCATTATTTCATGTAACCCTGATCGAGAGGCTAAACGGGTATTCCACCTTGCCTAAGGGTGTGCCTTAGGCTAGCAGATGGAAAGATGTACCTTATTTCTCCTTTGATTGAGGATACCCATATCCCGCCACCCTTTTAAGGATAATACTTTTCTGAAATATCATTTATAATCTCCTTATATGTATATTAATAAGAGAATGAGATTCTTTATACATTTATTGATGTATAAAGTACTTAAGGATGAGTTGTATCTATACATGTATAAATATAATGTGATGTTACGTGGCCATTTATCCTGGAGAAGAAAAGCAATGATAGGACTGTGTAATGGTTTCATTCTTGCTGATAGCCACCCAGATAATCTCGGCGACTGGGTCTTGAGAACACGAGGATGATTCATCTTTACAGCGCAGGAGTGAAGGAGGCATATCTTGCCAATAAGAGAGGTAAAGACTACATCAGATGTTGGTGTGGGAAGATGAGTCACATTCAATTGTTGGAGTGATGGTTCCCAATAGAGCAAAGCTTGGCTAGCCTACCCCTGTGTAATAATCCCGTCACCGTCACTCTTTTTTTCGCTCCCATTTATTTCTTCCCCCCTTTTCTGTAGGTGTGTGTGTATATGTATGTATGTATGTATGTATGTATGTATGTATGTATGTATGTATGTATGTATGTATGTATGTATGTATGTATGTATGTATGTATGTATGCATGCATGCATGCATGCATGCATGCATGGATGGATGGATGGATGGATGGATGGATGTATGTATGTATGTATGTATGTATGTATGTATGTATGTATGTATGTATGTATGTATGTATGTATGTATGTATGTATGTATGTATGTATGTATGTATGTATGTATGTATGTATGTATGTATGTATGTTTGTATGTATGTATGTATGTATGTATGTATGTATGTATGTATGTATGTATGTATGTATGTATGTATGTATGTATGTATGTATGTATGTATGTATGTATGTATGTATGTATGTATGTATGTATGTATGTATGTATGTATGAATATGTTTCAACAGGGGATGGCGGTCTTTTCTGGCTCATATTGGGGTTTAGTTATGAATGCTGAATATTGTCACCAGGAGGGTCAAAGTCCTCAATAAAGGATGAGGGGATTTGCCTTGCTACTGCTGGAAGAGTGAAACTCCATTAAACAGCATTAACCCCTCCAATTTCAGAGCAACACCATCATTGCGGAAGTCTGTTAAATACCCTATGAATATCCTCTATGATAATATAGCCTACAACAGTAGTAACAACAACAGTTTTAACAACAACAATTGTACCAACAACTTTTGTATCCTGATTTCACAGATTCCTATAGATTAGACTAATGGACATTTTAGTCTAGTTGTGGTGACCTAAAGGACATTTTTAATCTAGTTCGTGGTGACCTAATGGACATTTTAGTCTTGTATTTTAGGTGAACAAGGACATTTTAATACCACATGCGGTGATACAAGTAACAGTTTAGCAACTCACTTGTGATTGAACAGTGTTAATTCAGTTATTCACTTGTGAGGACACGAGAACAATTTAAGTAATTAATGGAGATAATTAGTGGTATTATTATGCCATTTTGTGTGTTATTTGTGAGTTGTGTATATTTTTAAGATGTCACACGAACATACATCCCCACCCTCCATGTTTTCCCATTATACTGTTATAATTTATAACAAGGCGAGTTCTCTTTTCTTGTCAGTTTGTGTAAAGTTATTGTGGTGTTACATGTAATATTGTTACATAATTTGACATCAACTCTACTGGAGAGCAGAGTGTGGCAGGGAGACAACATGCGTCAGGTTATCTAGAGTAAGATTTCTCCTCCGCTGAATGCGGTGACTTTCCTGTGCTCTCCTGACCTTCCACGTGAAAACCTTTCTGTATATCTATTAGAATCTTATCTTATGACCTGTCTCCACTCCTAGGAAGTCTCACAAGCCATTTCTGGTTTTCTGTAGCAGTCAGACTTAACTAATAGAGATATCTATCTTCCCTTATTAAACTACATTACCATTGTCCTGACGAAGACTTTTGACGCAACGTCCATTTTGTTACGTGTGATCGTGTTCCAGTAGGGCTTACTGATTCCCCTTCTGATTATTTTTGGGTGATTCATGCATGCCATTGTCAACGCACCTTCCTCATGGTTCCACCAACAAGCCGCATTCCTCAGCAAACAACTTTTATTCTTCTGCCTGGAGAAATTTCTGACAACACCAGCAATGGCGTAAATGCAGTAATTATAGGTTCTTTCAATAAATACATCTTCCACCGACTGTTATTCCACCTGCTGTTCTTCCACCTGCTGTTCTTCCACCTGCTGTTATTATATTATTAGGTTATTTAGATATGTAAACTAATTCATCATTATCACATACCATGCCAGTAGGAGTGGGCGGTCATGGTTCACCATCTCACACGATCACCAGAGTCTTGTATCCGATCTGTCTTCTTGTCCCGATTATGTCATTTGCTCATGACATCCAGGTATCCCTTTGTTCCTCTTGTTATTTTCCCATCAAGTTTGCCAGTTGTCACCAAGTTTTCAAGCTGACGTTTCCTCCTAAATTGGTCCAAAAAATGTTGACTGTTCATACCCAATATATCTGATCAGTTTACGGTTTTTGTTTGTTTCTTATTCGTTTTTCTGTGTGTTCACTTTCATCATCATCATCATCATCATCATCATCATCATCATCATCATCATCATCATCATCATCATCATCATCATCATCATCATCATCATCATCATCATCATCATCATCATCATCATCATCATCACCATCACCATCATCATCATCATCAAGTTCCATGCCAGCTGCCATAGGCGTTCATGTCTCTCCACAGATCTCAGTCTTTGGTGTTATGGATCAACTCTGCTGCTGATATTCCTCCTTGCCACCGTCTCAGTCCATCCAGCATCATTTCTCTTGGTCAGCCTCTGCCTCTCTTCCATTCGATCTTTCCAGTCGTCTCAATGTTCACGTTATTCTTTGCATTTTCCCCATAAACCACATATCCACTGTCATTACATGTTTCTCACCGTGTCTGCTCATTGTCCGTGTTTTATTCACATACAACATTATATTCATTAACTTATATATATACTGGACAACTAACCCCCCCCCCCCCCCCCCCCCCCCCCCCCCCCCCCCCCCCCCCCCCCCCACACACACACACTGAGGCATAGGCCCTAAACCAACCCACTCAAAGCCCTCCTATCCTTGGGTATCCCATGCTGCTCTGTCCAACATCATCATCATCATCATCATCATCATCATCATCATCATCATCATCATCATCATCATCAAATGCCATGCCAGCTGGCGTAGGAGTTCATGACTCTCCGCAGATCTCGGTACGTGGTTTTCTGGATCAGCGCTGCTGAATGTATTACTCCATCCCACCGTCTGAATCCATCCAGCATCATTTCTCTTAGTCTGCCTCTGCCTCTGCCTCTCCTCCACTCGATCTTTCCAGTGGTCACGAGTTCTCTAATGCCTCTCTTCTCATCACATGACCAAAGAAAGCTGTTTGTCTCTTTCTTATTGTTGTATATAATGTTCTGTTTCAGGCAATTGTCTTTAGTTACTCTGGAAGTCCAAGGAATTCGCAACATTCGTCTCAGGAACCACATCTCTGTTGCTTCCAAGTTCTTCCTGATTTGTTCATTTACATTCCAAGATTCACTGCCATACAGCAAAACGGGTTATATATAGCACTTCGTCCATACCTTCCTACATTATTCATTTCTGTTTCTACTTCTGTTTTCTGTGTGTTTTATTATGTCTTCCTCTATTTCTTTTGACCTGAGGATTCTAGACAAAGGCCTTTCTATGAATATTATTTGAAACAGCTGTGAGGATCTAAAAGAGAATGTTCTTGATAATTGTGACTAAAGGTCTTGATGACAATACCTGTATAAGCGTGGCTGCAGCTGGAATCTGTCTGTTGAAATGTTTCTGTCGTTGTTTCTGTTGAACTTTCAAAGCAAACCCAGACCCTAGAATGCCCTGAAAATAAAAGACAACAGCACATTCAGGAAGGAAACTTTTTAACTGATCCAGTGCCAAACCAACAAAGTAAGTTTGGACAAAACATGGCGCTCAATTAAATGAATAAGTATTAGAATGTAAATTTCCCTTAACCGAGCATTGAAATTGCGGAAGATATCACGAAACAAAACAAATGACACGATGACCTTAGTATGGCGATATATCGTTCTTCTCTCCAAAATAGGAGGTCATATTTGACGATATATTATCCTTCAGCACTGAATTAGTTAATATTCTTCTTCTTTTGCCTTATGAATTATGTTAGTGTGTAGACAGGCAACAATACACGCCGAGCCATTTGTGGGTTAGGTCAGCATTAGTTGCATGTTGGTTGATAGTCTTTACAACATGGGGTAGCCATGTTGGCTGAAATATTCTACTGCGCGAGGTAGCCATACCAGCCGATATTTCTTTTACAGCGCAAGGTAGCCATGTTAGCTGATGTTTTCTATTGCGCGAGGTAGCCACTCTAGCCGATATTTTTTTTTACAGCGTAAGGTAGCCATGTTAGATAATGTTTTCTACAGCGTGAGGTAGCCATGCTAGCTGATGTTTTCTACAGTGTGAGGTAGCGATGTTTGCTGATGTTTTCTACAGTGAGGTAGTCATGTTTGCTGTTTTCTACTGCGCAAGGTAGCCATGTTGGCTGATTTTTTTCTATAGCGTGAGGTAGCCGTGTCGGCTGATATTTTATACAGTACGAAGTAGCCATGATGACAGATATTTTCTACAGCGCTAGGTAGTCATGTTGGCTGATATTTTCTACACCTAGAGGTAGCGATGTTGGCTGATATTTTAAACAGCGCGAGGTAGCCATGTTGACTGATATTTTCTACACCTAGAGGTAGCGATGTTGGCTGATATTTTAAACAGCGCGAGGTAGCCATGTTGGCTGCTACTGTCTACAGAGCGAGGTAGCCATGTCGGTATCACTCCTGCCGTCAGTAGTTATGTGGCAACGAAAACATGAGAATAGTATAACTAAAAAGTTCGTTGTCTGGATTCTACAGGGGAAACAAAAGATACGGAGGCCTAAAACACACGGAGGAGAGATTTAGAGAAAGAAATGAACAATATTAGGAAGGTATGTAAGGAGACAGCTAGGATGGTAAAAGGCAGGATGGTTTAACGCGAGTTGGCTGGCGGACTATGATCTAATGGAGGATAAAGTAAGAAGAAGACGAAATACAGCACTCGGTAGCATCAATGAAAACTAGTAGTTACTAAAAACATGGGATGTGATAGGCCTAGGATCAATATCTTGGATGTCGAAGAAAGACCAACAGTCACGACATGCATGAGTAAGAAAAAGCCTAGAATCAAGGCATCCTGGTTGTCCATTTTTTTTTTTTTTTGGGGTGCATATCCTTATCACAATCCACTGGATGTCCATGAAACACTAGCATTCATGACATGCGGGAGATCAAATGCCAGAAACGCAGGTCCACATAGCCGAATGGGTAAGAACACGTGTTTTTAAACATTCGGCGTGCCGATGCCGAGGTTAGCGGTTCAACCCCTACACCGGACAGCTGGACTAAAATGTTGACCTGTCATCCTTGACTTGGGGACGTTAATTACAAGTACCTCTGAAGTCGGATTGTGTTCGCCTGATGGCGAGGAACACTGTTAATAGGGAAAGCTAATTTACATGCAAAATTCAGTCTGTCACTACTATAAATAGTAGCGAGCGAGCGCAAAAAGAAAAAAAAAATACAAGAAACAAGGTCTTCTTTTGTCTATGGATGACCAGCATTCATGACATTCATGCCTGACCACAAGGGAACGATGAAGACCCTTTGGATGTCCACGCGATCATGACAATATGGATACCAAAAGGCAAAGATCAAGATTTTCTATCGATAAAAAACCAGCATTGATATCGTCCTTGGGTTACCAACGTCAAAGGTCAGGACCTTGTGAATGTGCACGGATAATCATTGGCTTTGAACTCAAACGTAGTCCATATACGTGCTACTACCTCTTGTGCACGGAACTGATTTTTGCATGTGGATTAGCTTTCCCTATTACCAGTGTCCCTCGCCATCAGGCAAACCCACTCCGACATCTGAGCTAATTGTAATTTACGACCATAAGTAAGGACGAGAAGTCAACATTTTAGTTAAACTGACCGGCATAGGGGTTGAACCCGCCACCTAAGCATTAGCACATCGGTAATTAATGAACAAACGCTCTTATCCATTCGGCCTTGATAAGCTCCACGAAAAGAACATAATCATCTATGACCTTTGCAGAATACCGCGTTCACCGTGGGATGGTAAAAACATCTTGAACTCGTGCCACATCCCCGCCTCATGTACCTTCATATCCAAGGTGTCTACAATGCCCTGTCTTCATGCTTGTACTCGTTACTCCTGACTCTCCTTCCAGGTACCACGCCTCCCATCACTGTTCTTGCCAAGTGACTGTGACATTCAGTGTGGTCAAAGTCTTTCAGCTCCCACGACATGATGCTGCTTATAAGCCAGTTGTCTTCCATGCTCAGATCTTGTAAAACAAAATAGTAGGCTGTAAGGCCGCTGTCATGGTCACATTGTTAGTAAAGAAAATCTACACGGGGGTGGTTAGAGCTTGTGATCTTGAATGGAATCTGCCTAGAGAAACCAAACCTTAACGTAAATGCACGCCGAAGTTGGACAAAATGACCTTTTGAGGGACATAACAAACTGAGACGCACTATCCTCAATACAAGAACAAAGAAGAAAAAGACCAAGAGCACCACCCACCAAGCCACTGATTATGATAGACAGAGTTAAAGTAATACTACTTGGGAAGGTAAGAGTTAATAGTACCGTAATGTTGTATGCATGGTAACAGTATTAAAACAGTGCCAGATAATGCTCAGTTGATATATCTACTTACAGCTGGTAAGGCAAAGAAAGAAATGGCAAACACAGCGAAGCAAGAAGCAACAATTTTGCCCATCCAGGTCTGGGGTACTTTGTCACCATAGCCGATTGTCATCACAGTTATCTGTGAAATGATTAGACAGAAGTTATTTGTTAAATGATTGGATATAAGTTATCTGTGAAATGATTGAATAAAAGTTAATTGTTAAATGATTGGATAGAAGTGATCTGTTAAATGACTAGACAGAAATTACAGTCGTCTTGACTTGTCTTGCCACTGGATTCAGATGGACTCAGGCGAAAGAGTGAGGTAGACGAATTGCGCAACTCTTCCTCACTTTAATCCAATTCATCGCGCAAGTCATTCTTCATCCAACGAATAGGCCTTATCAGCCATCTTAGAACTCACGGTTCCATACTTTCAACCCCACTGGATGAAATGAATAGTCACTATCATTATTGATGGACAAACAACAACAACAACAACAACAACAACAACAACAACAACAACAACAACAACAACAGATAGAAATTATAACTGTTGAATGAATGATTGGATAGACGTTTTGTGTTAAATGACTAGATGGAAGTTATCTGTTAAATGGTTGTATAGAAGTTATCTGTTGAATGATTGAATATAAGGAATCTATTAAATGATTATATAGTAAATAGCCATCATTGTGTACCTTGTTATGACTTGTGGGCTTCTCAAATTTATAAGTGTGTGTGTGTGAGTGAGTGTGTACGTGTACATATATTAGCGCTCTCTCTCTCTCTCTCTCTCTCTCTCTCTCCTCTCTCTCTCTCTCTCTCTCTCTCTCTCTCTTCTCACACACCGAGAGAGAAGAACTCGCATTGCATGGAAGCAAAAACAGCAGTCATAGAGGAAGCTGGGAATACAAAGAAAGCTGGTAGAAGTGATAACAAAGAGACAGGTCGAATATTTCGACCCCATTAGAAGATACCATCATGTGCCCTGTCAGTTGGCGTTACGTTCACGTCTCTCCACAGGTCCCGGAAACTGGTTTTCTGTATCGATTCTGCTGGTGATATTCCTCAATGCCATCGTCTCAGTCCACCCAGCATCATTTCTTCTGGTTGTACTACTGCCTCTTTTCCAATTGATGTAGCTAGTCATCACGATGTTAAAAGGCGTGTCATACTTTGTAAAAATCATAGTGGAGGGAGGAGAAAGCACGCGATAAAGAGGCAGAAAACGAAACGAAACAAGTGGGAAGATAATAACATCAAGAGATGGACGCATTGTAGTATTCCAGAGTGTGCAATCAAGGTAATGGCACCTTCCCGTCTTGGCAGACTATAGTTTGTTACATTGTGCTTCATAATAACCTCTCCATAGCTCAAAGACTGTCTGAAGTTAGAGTACATGTGTTGTCCATGTAGCACGATCCCTCTTTCGACCTGTCTAGTTTATTCCAGAGGAAAGGTAACACCAATACATTTGGAGCAAGACAAGCTGCAGAAGATGCTGGATCAGCAAAGCAATGCACTAATTGTCCACCTGTTGGAGCTTCCATCCGAGATCAGTTGTCGACCAAGGCTTATGGTCTGCTCTGCTCTGCCATGACATTTAGTCTTTAGGTTGCGTTTCCTCGCAACAGGATAAGGCTTGTACCCTTTCAATTGCTCCCCTCTGCCCTCACGTCGGGTTTGGTGATAGCCGCCCTACATTCTGCGCCCACAGAAAGCAGGTACAACCGTCTACAGTCAAACGGTAGCTCAGTCATATATAAGACCTGACTTATAGGTCAACCAAGGCGGGCGATAGAATATTATGGAGATCCACTGTAGCCAACCTTCCTTGTGGAGACGGCACTTGATTAATCAAACTATGATCTTGCTACAGCTCTGTAACAAAAATGGCATTGACGGGTATCATTGCTATAAAAGAGCTATATGTTTTATTACCAAGTGGTTACTATAGTAATTAATATCTACCATCAAGCTTTTTATTTATACGAACCACAACACTCAATACTATAAAAAATCATCTCAAGTGGTTATTATAGTAATTAACATCACAATCAGGTTTTATATTTACACAAACCACATCTATCAATACTGTAAGACAGCTATAAGTTCTATTATCAAATTCCAATTCCAATTTTTCAAAAAAAATTTCTAAATTCGGTCTCGTTTAACCTGCTTGTTCATCGGTGGTTATTGTTGAGAGCCGTGGTTGTGTGGACTGTTAGTCCTAATTTCTACTGGTGGGTTATTGTTGAGAGCCCCGAGCACCTTGGGTATCTGGGTGTGGACTGTTAGTCCTAATTCCTACTGGTGTTATTGTTGAGAGCCGTGGTTGTGTGGACTGTTAGTCCTAAATTTCCCATTTGGGGTTATTGTTGAGAGCCGTGGTGTGTGGGGCTGTT
>JACEFZ010025563.1:0-12205 GCA_014155875.1 Cepaea nemoralis | reverse complement strand
CACTAGGAAGTAGTCACAAAAAAAAACAAACAATAACAACAACAACAGATAGATCTTGGGCTGACAGCTAGGAGGCAGCACTATTCTTTTACGGAAACAAGATTTCGATACGAACTGGCAGGACATCGCATTGATGGCAAATGATATGGGATGGAAGAGCTAGATTATTAAGGCACGATTCATATTTGCTAGAAAACTACGGATGGATGCAAATGCTTCAAGTGAGACTTGGAAATCATAGCAAGGTGATATAGAGGCCACTTGGTAAGGAGCAATAGCTGACTAGAAGCGCTAAGACATTTATATCAGCAGTTGTAGAGTAGGTTCATTTGTGCTAACATTATGTACCTGATTTCAATACTGTCCCGCCTGGCTGAACAGGCACGGTATTCTGAGAATTACTAATATTATGATTATTACTGCCATTGATTTGTGAGCACAAACTTGAACACAGGCAATAAATGTCGCCATAACTGCGATTGTCTAACGGCTTTGAGTTATCCATCAATGTTGGCACAGGCTTCCGAATTTCTGTTAGAATAGTTTCTTTCTCTTGGACAATGAGCGATTTTACTGAGGTTGATTGCTATATCTTCACTAACCATCTGGCACCGAATAGGAGTACCCTAAAGTAGTACCCAATAGCAGTACCACATACTAGCATACCTCATAGCAGTACTCAATAACAGTACCACATAACAGTACTCAATAGCAGTATCCAATAGTTGTACCACTACATAACAGTACTCATTAGTAATACCACACAGCAGTACCCAGAAGCAGTACCACATAACAATACTCAATAGCAGTGCCACACAGCAGTAATCAATAGCAGTACCTCAAAGCAACACCTCATAGCAGTATGCATCGTAATACTTCACATCAGTACCTCATAGCAATACCTCATAGCTATACCTCATAGTAATACTCCATAGCTGTGCCTCATAGTAGTACACATCGCAGAATCCCACAGCAGTAACGTAACTCCTTGCAGTACCCTATAGCAGTACCCTAAATTAGAGCAGCGATTTATAACAGTGCCCATCACCAGTACTCCATAGTAATTCGATTTAACAGAACTCCATGAAAGCACTCAATAAAAAGAACCCCATACTAGCACTCCATCAGTCTTCCCTTGGTGCCAGGTATGCGGCCATGTTTAGCGCACCGGTGTAAACTTTTGTCATAGATAATCGTCCGCTGGAGTACGATAGGCTCCGACAAAACAAAGAGTTAAGTAAAATGGCATATAACAAAGCTTTTCAGCATGCAGCTAATCCTTTGCAGAAAGTGGCTCTCATAACGGTTGCTGAAGAGTTTTTCCATCTCTAGCCATGTCTCCGGCCTTATGCATGCCCAAGGTGTCTGCAATGTCCGGTGTCCATCTCTGGCCATGTCTCTCGCCTCATAGACCCTCGTGCACAAGGTGTCTGCAATGTCCGGTGTCCATCTCTGGCCATGTCTCTCGCCTCATAGACCCTCGTGCACAAGGTGTCTGCAATGTCCGGTGTCCATCTCTGGCCATGTCTCTCGCCTCATAGACCCTCGTGCACAAGGTGTCTGCAATGTCCGGTGTCCATCTCTGGCCATGTCTCTCGCCTCATAGACCCTCGTGCACAAGGTGTCTGCAATGTCCGGTGTCCATCTCTGGCCATGTCTCTCGCCTCATAGACCCTCGTGCCCAAGGTGTCTGCAATGTCCGGTGTCCATCTCTGACCATGTCCCCCGCCTCATAGACCCTCGTGCACAAGGTGTCTGCAATGTCCGGTGTCCATCTCTGGCCATGTCTCTCGCCTCATAGACCCTCGTGCACAAGGTGTCTGCAATGTCCTGTGTCCATCTCTGGCCATGTCTCTCGCCTCATAGTACCCTCGTGCCCAAGGTGTCTGCAATGTCCGGTGTCCATCTCTGGACCATGTCCCCCGCCTCATAGACCCTCGTGCACAAGGTGTCTGCAATGTCCGGTGTCCATCTCTGACCATGTCCCCCGCCTCATAGACCCTCGTGCCCAAGGTGTCTGCAATGTCCGGTGTCCATCTCTGACCATGTCCCCCGCCTCATAGACCCTCGTGCCCAAGGTGTCTGCAATGTCCGGTGCTCCATCTCTGACCATGTCCCCCGCCTCATAGTACCCTCGTGCCCAAGGTGTCTGCAATGTCCGGTGTCCATCCTCTGACCATGTCCCCCGCCTCATAGACCCTCGTGCCCAAGGTGTCTGCAATGTCCGGTGTCCATCTCTGACCATGTCCCCCGCCTCATAGACCCTCGTGCCCAAGGTGTCTGCAATGTCCGGTGTCCATCTCTGACCATGTCCCCCGCCTCATAGACCCTCGTGCCCAAGGTGTCTGCAATGTCCGGTGTCCATCTCTGACCATGTCTCCCGCCTCATGGACCCTCGTGCCCAAGGTGTCAATGTCCGGTCTCCATCTTGGTTCTGGCCGAACCTTCCCGTTCCTCCTGCAACCATGTCTTCCATCACTGTTCCATCCAAACCACTGTCCTATCCAAACTATTGCCCTTTCCAAACTATTGTCAGATTAAAACCATTGTCCTATCCAAACGACTGTCCTATCCAAACGACTGTCCTATCCAAACGACTGTCCTATCCAAACCACTGTCCTATCCAAACGACTGTCCTATCCAAACCACTGTCCTATCCAAACGACTGTCCTATCCAAACCACTGTCCTGTCCAAACCACTGTCCTATCCATAACACTGTCCTGTCCATACCACTGTCCTATCCATACCACTGTCCTGTCCAAACCACTGTCCTATCTGTCCCTACCTATCTGTCCATGGTATTCTTTGCATTTTCCTCAGAAACCATATTTCTGCAGCCATCAGATGTTTTTCAGCTTGACTGCACATTGTCCAAGTTTCACATCCATACAAAAGAACAGGCTCTATGTATCCCCTCAACACTCTCTTTCTCGTTTCAATTGACATCTTTTTATTGGTCAGAATATTTTTCATCTTGCTAAAGGCTACCTTCGCCATGGCGATTCTTGTTCTAATCTCTTCAATGCATCTCCTATCAGATGTTATGACTGTTCCGAGATAATTTTACCGATTCACTTGTTGAAGAATATCCCCATTTACTTGTATATTACATTGTGGTACTTCGTTCTTCCTAGTGACGACCATAACCTGTGTCTTCTTACAATTTAATTCCAACCCCAGCTGCTCACTGTGGACAACAACCGCATCTACTAATTGTTGCAGATCCTGTGCATTGTCTGCAATCAATACTGTATCATCTGCATATCTAATGTTATTTATGTTTCGTCCTCCAATGCTGATTCCATTTATGTCTTCTACATTTCTGAAAATATTTTCACTGTATAGGGAAAAAAGATCTGGAGACATTACACATCCCTGCCTAACACCTCTCTTAATAGGTTGATATTGTCCCACTTCATTATCAATCCTTATGGCAGCTTGTTGTTTCCAATATATGTTTTTTTATAAGTCTAATGTCTTTCCCATCAATTTGTAGATCTGCAAGCATATACACCATGTTGACATGTCTAACTCTATCAAAAGCCTTTGTGTTTGTGAGCCCGTATACCCGAGTTCGAAACACGGCGATGCTGGTTTTTTCGAAAAAGGTATAGGGGCCGGTCGTTCAGAAAGCTATGGCAAACTACTGAACGTAACACTTGCCTAGTACATCAACAGCAGCTGAAAATGCTGGTGTTGACTGCAACGTCCCGTAAGGGATACGCAATACAATCAATAAAGTAAAGATGTATATCCTTGTTTACGTCTATAGCACGTTCAATAACTGTTCGCAGCATATACACAGCATTTACTGTACCCTTTCCTTCTACAAACCCACATTGTTCTTCCCCTATTTCAGGTTGTATTTTCTTCCTCACTCTTTGCATGATAATTCGTAACAAGATCTTTGTGATGTGACTCATTATACTAATTGTTCTATGTTGATCACATTCCAAGGTTCCTGATTTCTTTGGGATAGAAATAAATACAAAATTACATCATTCAGAAGGTATATCTCCAGTATCATATAATGTGTTCAGCAGTCTGGTGACTTGCTGTAGTCCAAAGTCTTCTAAAGCTTTAATCATTTCTGTTGTGATGTTATCTGCACCGGGGGCCTTGCCAGCTTTCACATGCTTAAGAACATTTTGAACCTCCATCTTTAAAATTGGTTGTCCTTCATTATTAAATCTAATATCATACTGTTCCTCTCTGTTATCATTATACAGGTTTTTCACCTTGTCCGTACATGTAGAATCTGATCTTTTTCTATTATAATTTTGCTATCTTTAGTTTTTAGACAGCCTGTTGATGTACTTGTTCTTTTATTAGTAAATTCCTGAATTCTTTTGTGCACTAATTTGGTATTTTGACTGTTGTGTTGTTTTTCAATTTCTAAGCACTTTTCCTCAAGCCATGATTCTTTTGCCTTCCTACATAATATTCTGACTTGTCTGTGAATTTCTTCATATTTGGCAGGATTATTTTTGTTGAGTCTTCTTGCTTCCATTAGGTGTAAAATTTCTTCAGTCATCCATTTCTCACGACCCACCTTCTTTAATTTTGGAATAGTTGTGTCTTCAGCCAAACTGATTGAATTCCTTAACATTTCCCATTGATCACTCACATCCTGGAATAATATATCTAGATCAGACAATATATCAAATCTGTTCTGTACTTCTATGTTAAATTTGTTTTGTATTTCCTTGTCATTACTCAATGTACACAAATCATATTTAGTGTTTCCTGTTATACACTTGACTTTTTTCAGCTTTCTATGTTAAATTTGTTTTGTATTTCCTTGTCATTACTCAATGTACACAAATCATATTTAGTGTTTCCTGTTATACACTTGACTTTCTTCAGCTTTATCCTCAATGTTCCTGTGAATAGTCTGTGGTCACTATAACAATCAGCACTGGAAACTGTTTTTGCTACTGTTAGTGCGTTTCTAAATCTTCTGCTAATCAGAATGTAGTCAATCTGGTTTCTGATCCTGCTATCAGGACTCCTCCATGTCCATAATCTTCTAGGGTGTTGCTTAAACCAGGTGTTTCCTACAATCAATCCCTTTTCTTTAGCCCACTCTACGAGTCTGTATCCTTTTTCATTTCTCTCTCCTAAACCATAGTTTCCTACTGTGTATCTATCACCTTGATTTCCTACTTTTGCATTGAAGTCTCCTATTATGATGTGTTTTTCTTTTAAATTGTGTTGCGTATCCCTTACGGGACGTTGCAGTCAACACCAGCATTTTCAGCTGCTGTTGATGTACTAGGCAAGTGTTACGAGAGAGAGAGAGAGAGAGAGAGAGAGAGAGAGAGAGAGAGAGAGAGAGAGAGAGAGAGAGAGAGAGAGAGAGAGAGAGAGAGAGAGAGAGAGAGCTGAGCTGATGCATGTCGTGTAACACGCATGTTATGTAACACGCGAATCCATATGTTTGTGTATTCTCATCTGTCATATTATCAGTTAAATACCATTTGATTTTATCATGCATAATATAAACTCATGTTCATTACTGTAGTTTGAGTGAGAGAGTCAGTAAGTGTGAATGAGAGACAGAACGAGTGAGCGTGAGAGTGAATGAGTGAGCGGGAGAGTGAATGAGTGAGCGGGAGAGTGAATGAGTGAGCGGGAGACTGAATGAGTGAGCAGGAGAGTGAATGAGTGAGCGTGAGAGTGAATGAGTGAGCGTGAGAGTGAATGAGCAGAAGAGTGAATGAGCGGAAGAGTGAATGTGTGAGCGTGAGAGTGAATGTGTGTGTGTGTGTGTGTGAGAGAGAGAGAGAGAGAGAGAGAGAGAGAGAGAGAGAGAGAGAGAGAGAGAGAGAGAGAGAGAGAGAGAGAGCATCATTATTTTTACGTCACATACATTTTATGTACACATTTTTCTCCCATGTTTAACATTTTTATGAGACTGCTCATGACAAGTGTCAGTGTATGTGTGTGAGTAAAGTGTGGGAGTTTGTTCATACTAGTTTCAATACTAACGTGAGACATTTTGTATGTGTCTAGATGTGAGGAAGTGTGAGTGTATGTGGAGGATGTGTGTGAGTGTGGGGATATGTGTGGGTGGGGGTTGTGTGGGTGTGGGTATGCGTTTGGATGGGTTGGGGTGTGTGGGTTTTGGTGGGTAGTGGTATTTGTGGGTGTTGGTGGGATGTGTGGATGGATGTGTGGGGGTGAAAGTAGGGGTGTTGGAATGGGTGTGGGGGATGTGTGTGTGGGTGGAGGATATGTGTATGGGACGGATGCGGGGGATGTGTGTTTATGTGGGTGGAGATGTGTGGATGGTTTGAGGAAGTATGTGTGGGAGGCGGGGTTGTGTGGGTAGGGATTGTGTTGGGTGGATTGGGGATGCAAGGGCGGGTGGGGAGAAGTGTATGGGTGTGTGGGTTTGAGATATGCGTGCGGTGTGTTGGTGGGGGATGTGTGAATGATGTGTGGGTGGAGGGTATGTTTGTGGTGGTATGGGTGGAGGATAGTGTGTGGTGTGGGGGATGTGTGTGATGGGTGCGGGGAATGTGCGTATGGGTGGGGTATATGTGTGGGTCAGTAGGGGATTGTGGTGTTTGGGGGAAGTATGTGGGGTGTGTGGGTGGGAGATGTGTGTGTGTGGATGGGGAATATGTGGGTGGGGGTGTGTGAGTGGCTTAGGGATGTGTAGGTGGGTGAGGGAGTTGTATGTGTTGGGGTGGGATGTGTGAGTGGGTGGAGGGTGTGTGTGTGGGTAGTGGTATTGTGATCGAGAGATGTTTGGTTGGGGGTGGGTGTGTGGGTGCGTAGTGGAGGATGTTTGCGTGAGTGAGTGTCTGTTGGTGGACGGGTAGGGAATGCGTGTGTGGGTGGGGAGAGGTGTGTGGTGTGTTGGTTGGGGATATTGTGTGGGTGAGGTTTGTGTGTGTGGGTGGGGGATTTTTGTGGTGTGTGAGTGGGGGTATGTGGGGTGGATGGGTAAGGGTATCTGTGTGGGTGTGGGTGGGAATATTGTGTGGTATCTGGGTGGGGGATATGTGTGTGGTGTGTAAGTGGGGATGTGTTTGGTGAGGGATGTGTGTGTGTGGTGCGTGGGTTGGGAATAGTGCGTGGTAGGGGGTGTATGTGATGTGCGGGTGGGGGATTGTGTGGTGGGGGATTAGGTTATGGCATGTGTGGGTGGGTGGAAGTTGTATGTGTGGGTGGTGGGGTGTGTGTGAGTGGATTGGGGATGTATGGGTGGTTAGGGAGATGCGTGTGTGTGTGGGGGGGGGGGACATGCCAGTTGGTGGGATGTGTGTGTATGGTTTGGGGATGTGTGAGTGGATGTGCGATGTGTGGGTTGGTGGGGGATTGTGTGCATGGGTGGGGAATATGGTGTCGATAGAGATGTGGCTGGGGGATGGGTGGTTTGAGGTGTGGGTGGGGAGAGGATGTGTGGGTTAGGATGTGTATGTGGATGGGCGTGGGATGTGTGGGTTGGTGGGGAATGTTTGGGGTGGCGAGTGTGTTTTGGTTGGGGGATCAGGTGAGGGCAGTGTGTGCGGGTGGGGGATGTGCGGGAGGGGGATGGGTCGGTTGGTGGGGTATGCATGTATGTGTCCCTTGGTGTGCGTGTGTGTGGGTAGGTGGGGGTGTGTATGTGTCCCTTGGTGCGCGTGTGTGTGGGTAGGTGGGGGTGTTGTGTGGGTGGGGTGATGTATGGATAGGTGGGAGATGGGCCTCATAACATGGTAATTAGCCTTGTTTATGTTTACAACATTCATTTCACAATGTTTATTTTTCTTCCTATGTAAATGTATAATGCTCTTGATGAACGAAAGACGAGTGATTGGAAGGGCCGAATGTAAGACGGGCCTGCGCGCCCAATTTGTGACCCTAATAAAGTTGATTTGATTTGATTTGAAGTTGATTTGATTACGTTCAGTAGTTTGCCATTGCTTTCTGAACGACCGGCCCCTATACCTTTTTCGAAAAAACCAGCACCGCCATGTTTTGAACCCGGGTATACGGGCTCACAAACCGCGTTCGCAAGCCCTTAGCCACATTTGGTTTCTCTCTTGTGTGTGCTCCTATGTGACGCCTTAGGTTGAAATAAGAACTAAAAGATTTGCAACAATCATCACATTTATAAGGTTTCTCTCCTGTATGTGTTCTCTTGTGTCTCTTCAGAAAGGCAGACTGACTAAAAGATTTCCCACAATAATCACATTTATATGGTTTCTCTCCTGTATGTGTTCTCATGTGGCACTTCAAGTTGCTAGGCTGAACAAAAAAGGCACCACAATCATCACATTTATAAGGTTTCTCTCTTGTGTGTGTTCTCATGTGGTACTTCAGACTGGCAAACTTACTTAATGATTTCCCACAATAATCACATTTATATGGTTTCTCTCTTGTGTGTGTTCTTTTGTGGCACTTAAGTTGAATAAACTGAACAAAAGAAGCAGCACAATCATCACATTTATAAGGTTTCTCTCCTGTATGTGTTCTCTTGTGGTACCTCAGACTAGAAGACCGACTAAAAGATTTCCCACAATAATCACATTTATATGGTTTCTCTCTTGTGTGTGTTCTCTTGTGGCTGTTAAGTGACTGACCTTTGATAAAAGAAGCACCACAATCATCACATTTATAAGGTTTCTCTCCTGTATGTGTTCTCTTGTGGTACCTCAGACTGGTAGACCGACTAAAAGATTTCCCACAATAATCACATTTATATGGTTTCTCTCTTGTGTGTGTTCTCTTGTGGCTGTTAAGTGACTGAGCTGTGGTAAATGAAGCAGCACAATCATCACATCTATAAGGTGTCTCCCCTGTGTGTGTTCTCTTGTGGCTGTTAAGTGACTGAGATCTGGTAAAAGTAGCACCACAATCATCACATTTATAAGGTTTCTCTCCTGTGTGTGTTCTCTTGTGGCGTTTCAGACTGTTTGACCGACTAAAAGATTTCCCACAATCATCACACTTATACAGCCTCTCTCCCATGTGTGTTGTCATGTGGCACTCAAGCTTAATAGAATCCCCAAAAGAGGCACCACAATCATCACATTTATAAGGTTTCTCTCTTGTGTGTGTTCTCTTGTGGCTGTTAAGTGACTGAACTGTGGTAAAAGAGGCACCACAATCATCACATTTATAAGATTTATCTCCTGTGTGTGTTCTTTTGTGGTACTTCAGACTGTGAGATTGACTAAAAGATCTCCCACAATCATCACATTTATAAGGTTTCTCTCCTGTGTGTGTTCTCTTGTGGCTGTTAAGTGACTGAACTGTGGTAAAAGAAGCACCACAATCATTATGATGTTTATTTCTGAATTTTTACATTTCTTTAAGGCAGACTCTATGTCATTATATAATTCCTCTACACTATCTTCACTGGACTCTCCTGTTGGGGCATATACTTGAATAACATTTATGCTAAAAGGTCTGCACTCAATTTAACTAGTAGAACTCTGTCCGACACGGCTCAATATCCTTGAACAGATTTTGATGTTTTCTGGTCCAAAATTATTGCCACTCCCCTTTGTCGATCTTCACCTCCAGAATAAATAATCTTAAAATCTTCATCTATCTTGATGCCCGCTCCTGTCCATCTCGTTTCGCACATTCCTAAAATATTAATTTTTTCTCTTGTATTTCTTGTTTTATGTTCTCTAATTTTTCCGTTGTCGTTTTAACGTCCTAACGTTTCCATGTTGCTAATTTTAATGTCTCTGTCCTTGTCTTGCGATGATCAGTCTTTAAGAGAATCATAATGTACTAGGCACTTTCAAAGAGGTAGTTTGCCGTTGCTTTCCTCTATGGCAGTGACCATACTAGCCGGATGACCGCAACCATTGTCTCTCGAAAGAGATCCTCTGCCTGCCGTCGCGAAACTCGAGACCATGACCAACAAATATCTGTCGGCTGCCCTCAAAATTTCATCCACCACCTGCCTTCCGTGGCTTCTTTTGAAAACTTCCAATACACGAACACAAAATAACATCACATAATCCACAGGAAAACACTATCCACATGAAATCCCCAGGAAATCCACAGGAAAACACTAAACAGCGTCTCCCCGAAGAATAACGATTCATTTCGTCGCCATTTGTACGGTAAGAAAGTTGGGCTGGATTATGTTTATTCGTCGATTTTATTGTTGTTCGTTTTTTAGGGAGCCTAGACATGTTAGGTACAAGCTGGGCTGGATTATATTAAAAAAATTGTCTCGATGCAGTTTCCTGCTAAGAGACTGTGATATGAAAGGGTCATCACATTTCGTCAGCTTCAATGTACGGAGTGACAGGTGGCCTGTCTTTCCCTCACTTAGCGAGACGTCGAGTGCAGGCGTTAAACCCACGGCCATCTAGCTCGTGACATGAACGAAACCTCCTATAAACTACGCTAACACGCCTCCTTAGATTACATTACTTCTTTGATATTTGTTCATTTTCTGAGGTAAACTATTTCAAAGTAGCAGACTGCGCTCATTTTTCTTTCTTCTGTTTTGATTTCTGGAAAAAGAAAAAAAGAAAAAAAACTAAGTAACTAGCTGGACCGGATCATATTTGATGCCCCATAAAAGAGGTGCATAGAGTTTTCTATAAGATGTGGTTTGAGCATCTGGGTTCTTGGCTGCTAGACTTACGGCCTGGCAGGAAAGTAGGCGCCAGATTACAAATGATTGGAAACTGCTCGTCTCAAGGACGCCCCTCTTCAGTTCCCTAGCGTCGTCTGGCTGCTAGGCAACACAAAACAACGCCTGCTAAAAAACGCCGTTTTTGGTTACAAAAACAGCCTCGACGCCCTTTCGTTTTCCACGCATCGATTCGATTCTGTCGTAACGAGATCACATATATGGCCGATGACTGCTTCCTTCTATTTCCCTCCAAAATGGGATCTTTTATATCGGGTATAATTTAATTACATATGTCTAGACGGATGTTTGTTGTTTTTGTTGGTTTTTCTTTCTTCCTTTCTTCTTCTTGTTATCTTTCCAATTTTAGACTATTTTCTTTAATTTAATTAAATCGCTGTCTGTGTTTTTAGTTACAATCTAAACAAGCAAGCCTTGACAGTACCAATTCAAAACATTTCTCTACTTTAGACGAAACAACAGATCCACCCGCAATAAATGTACTTTTAGCAGACGGTATGTGCCTGTTTTATATTGACGCGGACAGACTGCACAATCATATTAATAATCTGAGTTAGACATGCAGCAGATACAATATTAATATAAATACAGCCAAAACTGAAGTAATGCAGGTTAACAGACCGCCTGACCCACTAAATATATTGATAAATACTACACGTCTGGAACAAGTTAAATAATTTAAATGTTTAGGAAGTATGATCAGAGAAGATAGCAGAATAGACCTGGAAATAGAAACCATATGTTAAAAAAACAAGTGCACATATATATCAACTATCATCCATACTGAAATATTCAAATACAATATCTTCATTCCAATAAATATCTTCATTCCAATAACTATCTTCATTCCAATACCAAAAAGGGCGACCTGAAATTAAGCACCGACTGTTACCGTGCAAGTAAAATTCTGCTAAACATCATGATGCGAAGACATCGTAAGAAAATGGAGGAAGAAATTAACATGTTCAAGCCGGATTTAGGCAATTAAGAGGAACAAGAGACCACATACTCAATATGCGTTTAATAATAGAGAAGTGTAGAGAATTTAATGTAAACCTAGTTTCATGTTTTGTGGATTAATCAAAGGTATATATTTACACCACCAAAAACTTTTGGAAATCATGTCATTCGCTCAAAAAAGTAGATAACATAGTTTTCAGATGGATGGAGAGGAAGGAAGCTGGTCACCCTATTTCACTGCCTATGATCTAGTATGTGTGATGTTTTAATCAACACTTGACGCCTCTTCGGTGTCTCTGCCATGGAACTGCCCTTCACACGCTGTGTATGAGTAATTTGCATGTCTTTTACAGGACGGCGCAATCAACACCATCATTTATGGTACGTAAAGTAAAAAGTGGAGGTCCTTTTTACACACCTAAGACGCAATGGACAGATGGGCGAGGACTATTTTTATGGATCAACCGTCACTCAGTGGCTGATGTGGTGGGTATCACGCAGGCTGCCTTTACTTCCGGAGACATGTTCTAAATATTGACTTTAAGCCTGGTCGACGTGGGAGCTCGGGTCAATTTTACAAATTCGAAATCTTCCCGATGGGTACTGAACCCAGGACCACTGGGGGG
>JACEFZ010025562.1:0-11679 GCA_014155875.1 Cepaea nemoralis | reverse complement strand
TTTTTCCCCTTAATCTTGCAAGTTGTCACCAAGTTCTCTAGTTTATTCCGTCTCATTACGTATCCCAAAAAATGTTGATTGTCTGCGTCTAATTTCACCATTCAGGTTACGGTTTTCAATTGCTTCCTGTAGGACTTCCTCACTGGTATTTCTGTCTGTCCATAGTATTCTTTGTATTTTCGTCACAAACCATGTTCCAGCTGTCATTAGTTTGTTTTCATGTTTCCTGATTTAACACGGAAATGTTGATATTACCTGTACTCAAATGACAGCACCATCGGTTCCACCCCAGATGTAATAGTCAGTGTGCAGTCCAAATTGTTGGGATAGCTACCATGTGTAAAGTTTGGGCTCTGGATGATGAAAGGCTCACTAGTTGGCATCACACTCAGAAGGGGGGCGGGACAACTCACACAGAGTGTAGATCCTTGGGTTCTGTCAATGGAAAGCGGGATCAGTGATATGAATTGTATCTTGTAAATCGTCAGGTAATTTGCATTAATAAGATTTATTTGTATGGAAGAATGAATACTTGTGTAGTTTATCAAGGCATGTAAAACTGATTTTTTTCTTCTTCCTTTTTTCTTATTCTTTTTCCCTTTTTTTATTTTTTTTTTTCTTCTTTTTTCTTCTTCTTTCTTCTTTTTTTTTTTTCTTCTTCTTCTTTTTTCTTTTTTCTTTCTTTTCTTTCTTTTTTCTTTTTCTTTTCTTTTTCTTCTTCTTTTTTCTTTTTCTTCTTTTTTTTTCTTATTCTTTTTCTTTTTTTCCTTTTTTTTTTTTTTTTTTTTCTTTTTTTTTTCTTCTTTTTTCTTTTTTTTTTTTTTTTTTCTTTTCTTTTTTTTCTTTTTTTTCTTTATTTTTTTTTTTTCTTTTTTTTTTCTTTTTCTTCTTTTCTTCTTCTTCTTTTCTTTTTCTTATTCTTTTTTTTTTCTTTCTTCTTTTTTTTCTTCTTTTTTCTTTTTTTTTCTTTTTTTTCTTCTTCTTCTTTTTTTTCTTTTTTTTCTTTTTTCTCTTTTTTTCTTCTTCTTTTTTTTTTCTTTTTTTTCTTTTCTTTCTTCTTCTTTTTCTTCTTCTTCTTCTTTTTCTTCTTTTCTTTTCTTTTTTTCTTTTCTTCTTTTTTCTTTCTTCTTCTTCTTCTTCTCTTTTTTTTCTTCTTCTTCTTCTTCTTCTTTTCTTCTTTTCTTTTTTTCTTTTTCTTCTTCTTTTTTCTTCTTTTTCTTCTTTTTCTTTTTCTTCTTTTTTCTTTTCTTCTTCTTTTTTTCTTCTTCTTCTTCTTCTTTTTCTTTTTTCTTCTTCTTCTTCTTTTCTTCTTCTTCTTCTTCTTCTTTTTTTTCTCTTCTTCTTCTCTTTTCTTTTCTCTTCTTCTTTTTCTTCTTTCTTCTTCCTTTTTTTTCTTTTCTTCTTCTTCTTTTTCTTTTCTTCTTCTTCTTTTCTTCTTCTTTTTCTTCTTTTCTTTTTTTTTCTTTTTTTCTTCTTCTTCTTCTTTTTTCTTCCCTTTTTCTTTTCTTCTTCTTCTTCTTCTTCTTCTTCTTTTCTTCTTCTTCTTTTTTTCTTTTTCCCCTTTTTCTTCTTCTTTTTCTTCTTTTCTTTTCTTTTTTTCTTCTTCTTCTTTTTTCTTCTTCTTTTTTTTCCTGGTTTTTTTTTTTTTTTTCTTCTTCTTCTTCTTCTTCTTCTTCTTCTTCTTCCTTCTTCTTCTTACTATAATAATAATAACAACATTGATTATTATTATTATTATTATTATTATTATTATTATTATTATATTTAGTAGTAGTAGTAGTAGTAGTAATAGTAGTAGTAGTAGTAGTAGTAGTAGTAGTAGTAGTAGTAGTAGTAGTAGTAGTAGTAGTAGTAGTAGTAGAGGTAGTAGTAGTATAAGTGTTATACATATTAGTAAATGTAGTAGTAGCTGCAGTAGTAGTAATAGTTGTTGTTGTAGTAGTATTAGTAGTAGTTGTAGTAGCAGTTGGTTTTGTAATAGTAAAGGTAGTAGTAGTAGTAGTAGTAGTAGTAGTAGTAGTAGTAGTAGTAGTAGTAGTAGTAGTAGTAGTAGTAGTAGTAGTAGTAGTAGTAGTAGTAGTAGTAGTAGTAGTAGTAGTAGTAGTAGTAGTAGTAGTAGTAGTAGTAGTAGTAGTAGTAGCAGCAGCAGCAGTTGTAATAATATCATCCAAGACACTGAAGTCCTAGAAACAGCGTCCATGCCCAGTATCCACACTCTGCAAATGAAGAATCTGATTCGCTGGGCTGGTCACTTGACTCGCATGCAAGATCACAGGCGCCCTAAACGAAGTTTTTGCGTTGTGGTGAACGCGCCCAAGGCTGTCATAGGAAAACTCTCTGAAGATCTCACTAAAAGCTTTTGGAATTCATCATGACACTTGGGGAATGCTGCCAAAGATGGAAATTCGTGGCGTACGTCATTACACAAGTGTGCAGTCACTTTGAAGCAACCGGAACTGCAAGAGCTGTGAAGAAAAGGCTGGACAGAAAAAAACACTGCAGGAGATCCTCCTCCTGGAACGTCAAGCATTCTTTGCCCACATTGTAAAAAAACATTTCTCGCCAAAATAGGCCTTACCAGCCATCTTAGAACACACGGATCCATACTTTCAAGCCCACAAAATGAAATAAATGGTCTTCATCATTCTTGATGGACAAACAACAGTTATAATAATAGTAGAAGTAGCCGAAATCGTAGTAGTAGTAGTAGTAGTAGTAGTAGTAGTAGTAGTAGTAGTAGTAGTAGTAGTAGTAGTAGTAGTAGTAGTAGTAGTAGTAGTAGTAGTAGTAGTAGTAGTAGTAGTAGTAGTAGTAGTAGTAGTAGTAGTAGTTACAATACTTGTTCAATTGATTGCACACCATGTTTCGTCCGAAACTACTATTTAGTTTGCACTGAATTAGTTAACATAGGCAAAACTTGTTACAAAATCAAGTGAACAACTATTATAACGTAAATGACCGGTCACTGAGCATTGCAATTGTGGAAGATACAACGAGACAAATCAAATAACTTGATGATCCTTGTTTAGCGATATATTGTCCTTTCGCCCAAACCGGAGTCACATTTGGCGATATATTATTCTTCTACACTGAATCAGTTAAAGAAATGTCAAGTTGAAAATTATCCAAATACAGGTGCTTTATAGGTCAAAGACTGCGCTCTCATTGTCACGAACACCCCTATATGTAAGGGAATATGCGAGACTGGTTTCTGAAGTGTAGTGGCACTACCCATGTTTACCAAGTAAACCACAACCTTCGGTTTGTAGTGCCCTATTTCATTGACCATCAATTTGAGTTGTGGTTTAGTTAGTTGCATGTCGTAATCCGCATATCTAATGTTATGTCCCTTATATGATCTCTCATATCTTCTAAATTGCCTTACAAG
The DNA here is from genome assembly GCA_014155875.1 of Cepaea nemoralis. Taxonomy (NCBI): domain Eukaryota; kingdom Metazoa; phylum Mollusca; class Gastropoda; order Stylommatophora; family Helicidae; genus Cepaea; species Cepaea nemoralis. The sequence goes on along the minus strand of JACEFZ010025562.1, from coordinate 8,291 downwards.
ACGTAGGAGTCAACCCCAGCATTTTTGGCTGTTTGTAATTCCTGAGTAAGTTTAGGTTCAGAAGTTTTACATTGATTTCTGAATGGTCGGCATTCATACCAATCTATTAAAACCAACGCAAGGCGATCTGCTGCCAAATCGCCCGCATTGTGTTTCGAACGCGATATGCAAGATTACGAATTGCATTCGTAACTACTTTGCCACATAGTCGCCTAGAGTTGCTATAGAGTCGAGTAAATTATACTTAATATGCTTGAATCAAGTATTTCAAAGCATCAGTGTCTGAATAATTATTAATGCATTTCTAAATCGTTTATTAATTAGCATGAAGTTAATTTGAGTGAATGTTTTCTTAGCAGTGCGTCTCCATCTGTAAAGTCGTCTTTTCTGGTGTATAAACCAGATATTTCAAATCACAATACACTGTATTTTTACCCATTTTAACGTGCGTGTTTTTACGCCAAGGTGGGGCGGATGCACGAGTTAAGAAGCTAATAGAACAATCGAGGTTACAGGGGTCAGATAAGAGGTATGCGGATGTAGGGTCAGAGACGTGGAGTAAGGAATCCCAAGACAATGATTGAGCCCCAAATACAATGGATTGTTATCTCATGGAGATGCCAGTCTGAGTCACCAGGGGGAAGAGACGAACGTACTGGAGAGCGAATAGACAAAGTAATACCCCAGAAATGTAATGTTGGGGAAAGTTGTAAATGGGTTCAAGGGTGAAATAGTTGGTCATGGGAGGTCCCTAGGGGACTGAATATGGACTGAAGGAAACTATGGACCGAGGCATTGAGTCTGGGGCTAAGTGAGGGAAACTTAGCCAGGCAGTGGAGTTCTGAGCTAAGTTAGGAAAACTTAGCCAGGAGAGTTGAGTTTGTGGACTACGTTAAGGAAACTAGCCGGTTACTTGGTGTTTGGGCTAAGGAAGGAAACTTAGCCAGGCATTCAGTTGAGTTCGGACACGGGAAAGTATCCGGTGCGATTAGTTGTGTCACAAGGCCGATCGAAGGCAGTTTTGTGTATTTACCTATTCTAATGTAGTTTATGGAAAGAGTGCATGTTTTTATCATGTCCCTTCATAATCAATAAAGCTGTGTGCTCGAAAACCAGTGTTATCGAGTGCTTACTAGCTGTTCATAAGTATACCTGCAGAGTATGCATACAGAGACATGCTTCTGGACATAACCATAGCCAATTATATCTGTAAATAACTTTGTGACACCCATTCTATGAATGTTTCTTCTTTTTAATTTCTTGTTGCCTAAATCATAGTCACCAATAACATCTTCCATTCTTGCCACTCCTAGTTTTTGTTATGTTTGTTGACCTCGCTCGTTTTGAACCCAAACATAGTTCATACTCGTACTACTACTTCTAGTGCTGCACTGGACTGACTTTTTGCGTGTGTTTCCCTCGTCGTCAGACAAATCCACTGCGACTTGAGAGGTACTTGTAATTTACTTCATCAAGTCGAGGACAAGAAGTCAACATTTTAGTCCAGCTGACTGGTGCTTGAACCCGCTACGTTTGTGGTATGGATCAGAGACATGGAGAATGACTAACACAATTACTAATTAACTATACACATGAATCAATTCATGCCTGCATGGAATATAAGCACTAAAACCGTAGGACAGAATCATTAATCTGAAGTTTAGCGCGAGAGCTAGACCGATTCTGGAGAAACAAGAGGTCAGGTGAAGACACTGGCGCTAGATACACACTGAGAATGTTTCTAACTATTGTAAATAGGCCGGCTCCATGGCGAAGGTGTTACGGACGCAGTTCGTAATCCCGCATATCCACGTTCGAAATACAGCTGTGGGCGATTTGACAGCAGACCGCCTTGCGTTGGTTTTTACGAAATGGTATGGATGTCGGTCGTTCAGAAAGCAAGGGCAAACTACTGAAGGTAAACTTGCCAAGATATCACAATCGCGAAAAATGCCGGTGTTCACTGCGACGTCCTGTAAAGGATATGCAACTAACTTTTCAGTGGAAATAGAAAGCCCTGCCTAGGAACTCATAGGGCAAAATAAATTAAGGGCGCCCTAAAACACACGAGGAGATAACCAGATATATGGATTAGAAATATGGGGAAGGCATGGAGGGAGATGCAGGACACAGAAAAGAATAGTGAGGTATCATTTGAGTTGGTTGATATCCTCTGTTCCATTGGGGAATCAGACTCAGCAGCAGAAGAAGAAGAAACAGTAGCATGGTAACTGACAGGCTGCTGAGACAATTGACACAACAGGACTAATACAGACCTGGGCATCTGCGGTTGCAATGCAGGAGAGTAGTCCGGCGATAATCACAAGTAATGGGGAAGTGTGCTTCCCGGACATCTCCATTCTTCAAATGAAACGACGATTGTTCTCAAGGAGCTCAGCTGTTAAAGAGAAAGCATTGAAATTTGAACATTAATTGGTACTTCTGAGTTTGCCACTCTGGTAAAACGCTTTTTGTGTGAATATAGGAGAGAAACAAAGATATCAGCCTATTAAGAGAGGTGTGCCACAGGGATGTGTAATGTCCCTAGATCCCCCCCCCCCCCCTTTAAAAAAAATTTAGGGAACATAACATCAATAATACTAGAGATGCGGATGACACAGCATATATTGCATACAATGAACAGGATCTGCAACATCTAGTAGATGCAGCGGTTATTATAAACAGTGAACAACTAGGGTTAACATTAAATTGTTAACTAAATTAGTAGACATTAAAATAAAATTAGTAGACACAGATTATCGTCGTCAGTAAGAATAAAGAAATACCACAAAGCAATATACGCGTAAATGTGAATACTCTTAAACAAGTGTATCTGTAAAACTATCTAGGAGCAGTCTGGTGAGATGTGACTCGAAAAGGTTAGAACAAGAACTGTGATGACAAAGGTAGCCTTTTGAAAGACGGAAAACATACTGACCAATAAAATGATGTGAATTGCAGCTATAAAAAGAGTGTTGCAGTGCTACATAGAACCTGCCCTTTTGTATGAATATAAAATGTGGGCTATGAGCAAAAATTAAGTGATGTATTTATTCCATTTCAGGGTAGAATAATTATTTAATGTATCGGAAATATGTAAATACAAGCTCAAGATCAAATTATTGCGTTTAATTGTTTAAAAACAAAATAACAACAAGAGTAGACTTAGGTTGGCACGCTGAATAGTAACTTTACAAAGACGTAGGTTCGCACGCTGAATAGTAACTTTACAAAGACTTAGGTTGGCACGCTGAATAGTAACTTTACAAAGACTTAGGTTGGCACGCTGAATTATAACTTTATAAAGACTTAGGTTGCCACGCTGAATAGTAACTTAACAAAGACTTAAGTTGGGACGCTGAATAGTAACTTTACAAGGATTTTGATTGACACGCTGAATAGAAACTTTACAAAGAATTAGGTTGGCACACTGAATAGTAACTTTACAAAGACTTAGGTTGTTACACTGAATAGTAACTTTACAAAGACTTAGGTTAGCACGCTGAATAGTAACATTACAAGGATTTAGGTTGACACGCTGAATAATAACTTTACAAGGACTCATTTGACTCGCTGAATAATAACTTTATAACGGCTTAGGTTAGCACGCTAAATAGTAACTTTACAAGGGTGTGGCGTGTAGTAAAAGAAATAGGAGAACAATCCCCAAATTCTAATAGCCAACTGGTCTGTGGAAAAACGGAAATGGCTCAATAAGACTTGCTAGGTGTGGAGATAGATAATAAAGTAAAGTTTTCCTAACAGAGGGCCAGTAAAGCACAATAGAGATACCGAACCTCAGAGAGGAGGAGTAGACTCACTCTGGGCATGCTGAAAGTTCTGGTGTTTTCCCTTGGCCACCAATTGCTCTTTATTTTTATGTCCCTTGACGTATATGTTTAGTGTAAAGACACATAAAAACTTAAACACACCGTAATAAGTGATTCAACAACCTTGGGTTCTATAAGACAACACTATATTGGGATAACATTGGGGGGGGGGGGGGGGTGGAGGCGCGTCTGTGTGTTAAAGTGACATGATGAATTGACAAAATTCATTACAAAATACTCTAATAAAAACACCCATGATACTGATTATCAATGTTTGTAATTAATATCTCCCCTAGATACTACGAAAGTCCATGAAGAAGACTATAAAGTCTTTCAAAATAACACATTTAGTTATTTTTAGGATTGTCCATGACTAAAATCCCCGGAGTTGAAACTGTCCATGTTGCTAAATTTCAAGAGTTGAAATTATCCATGTTGCTAAAACTCAAGAGTTGAAATTATCCATGTTGCCAAAATTCAACCGTTGGAAATATTAATGTATCACTACAATTCAACTACACAGCCCATTCCTTTTCTCATGAACTTGACAGAGTATAGACATGAGGGTAGCATTCAGAAGATGCATGTACTACTGTGTTGTTAGCCAGGCCTTCATCCAAGATACTGATACGCCATTCAGTTGTCATTCGTAATGCATGGTTTGCCTTCAAAGTGGAGGGCAAATGATATATATTGGAAGTCCACACTTCGAACATTATAAGGATGATCCCTTTAATCGTGTATCAATGATTCATCCACTGCATTATGACCAAATAGAGTATTTAGATTATGTCATAGTTTCAGCCAAACAACAAAATCACTTTACCCTAAATGGATAGATCTGAAGCAAACATTGAATTATCTCACAGTAAAATGGGGGTTTGGGTGTGTGTATGTGAGTGTGTGTGTAGAAGAAAGAGGGAAAGAGAAAGAGAGAGAAAGAGAGAGGAAGAGACAGGAGAGAGAGAGAGAAAAGAGAAAAGAGAGAACGAGAGATAGCGAGAGAGAGAGAGAGAGAGAGAGAGAGAGAGAGAGAGAGAGAGAGAGAGAGAGAGAGAGACGAAACGCCTACAGATCGGCAGATCTCTGCATAATATCCCTTTGAAGGGAGTGCGATGCGTTAGTCTCCCTTGAATTTAATATAAATTAATAGGGGATTTCCCATCTGAAGTAGTGCGTGGCGGCGCAATATTAGTTATTTATAGAGAAATCTAGTATGTTCCCCCAAGTGCGTACGTGGTCGAGATCTCTAGGTTCACGAGTGCTTCATGCAGCACGGGTTGGTAGAACTTATCGTGGCTCTGGTTTTCTCCATGGATCATGGAATTCACGCGGCCCGTGTAGGCAAGTTGAAGGCGCACTGAGTTAGTCGTGATCAGTCGCCAGCCGGACCTCAGCGTAAGACAGATCACAGCCACAGGGCTGCTGTAATTTTGATGTCAATGTGCGCGGCCAGAGCGGACATCTGCAGTCAAGTTTGTGATTGTTAAATCACAGGTTAGTTGAATACTTATTCTATTGTTTAACTGTTGTCTTTATGCCGTGCCGACCTCCCCGAACGAATTAATTGCCGTCGGAAATGAGTAGTCGTGTAGCGTTACAATTTACAGCAGGCTGTCTGCATATTTAATTAGCCTGTATCTATCGGCGACGTAATGTGTTATCTGACGGAACAAGCCTTATTCCACAGCGAGTGGTGTGTAAATAAAATAGGCCGAACTATGTGCTTTCGAGGACTGGTGAAAATCCCATGTGTTTAGATATATATATTTGTTAACTGATTGTTTACAAATAAGTTGCAGGGACAGGGATATGTATGTTATTACTGCGTTGTGCTAGGGAGATCCCGGTTCTTTACAAAGTGTGTAGTAGTTACTTGTTTGGTTTATTAATTACGCATGCAAGGCAGGAAGTTTGTCAGTCATTACAGCGATATGCTAGACGCTGTAAATAATAAGGTAGAACTTATTATTATAGATGTGTAATGTGCTTCGTGACATTAGAATGGAACTTAGTTGTTCTATCAGTGGTGGTGATTTTTCGAGGAATCAAGGTGAGATCGGCAGTGGTGTATTTGCTGTGTGAAGATAGCAGTGTTATTCCGCGTAAGCAGAATAGTGATGCATCGATAGGATAACAGTTGATAAGAAGTATTTATGATACTATTGGTACTGCTTGTTTTCATGTCCGTCCGCTAGAATGACCGTGCGTGTTCCATCTTACGTTTGTCTAGGCAGCCGACTGGGAGGTAGGCCGGTACGCCCAACCCGTTAGGTTACAGGTCCGACCCAAAGCGATCGTGCATATCCGATGGTTGAACATACCCGATCGAGGGTGATGCGACACTCCGTAATTCGAGGCCGTTAGGTCTAGATAGATCGAGGATTTGAATCTAACCGTTTCTGTCTCTAAGATTCTACTCTTCTGGAAACCTAGATCTGTTCATGGAGTACTGGGAGTACTGCCGTGAAGTAGTAGTATATGAGGGGAATAAACCCCCCCCCCCCCCCCAAAAAAAAAAAAAAAAAAAAGAAAAAAGAAAAATGGTGGAGACAGAGTTAGGTAGTGGAGAGTCTGGAGGCTTGCTACATTGGATGACGTGACGTAAGTCGTCACGCCCACAGTAGCTGTGGGAAAGTGTAATGGTGGATGGCCACCAAAGCTGTGCTCGACCGGCACAGGTATGACTGACCTGGAAGATAGTCAGTGAATAAAAGGGCAACTCAGGATCTGGGACAGGGATCCCAGAACTGACACTATGGCTGTGATATGAGTTTGTTATTTAAGTGAAACAATTCATGAAATCTCCTTAGTTAATACTATAGTAATGAATTATCAGAAGTATAATTTATTATGGTCATATAGTTATTAATGTGTGTAATTGATCAGTCCATGGGTTAAGGGATTGGTGAATTGATGAGTCTGTCAGGAAGGAGATGTCCGGCTGGACACCTTCTCGATAAAGTAATCACTACACTGAAAGGGAAGTAGGTGTATATGTGGATTGATGATGGTAGGTGAAAAAGGATTGGACTGGCACCAGGCGAAAGATGTTTGACAAAGTCATACAGTCGACTTTGGTGCTAGGGGTTATTTGTAGTCCAGAAGTGTTACTTGACTGAGGAGGTGGGCTATTGCTTTCTCTAACATCATTATGCCTATACATTATGGTTACTAGGAGATCTATGATGTGATGATTTCATACTCATGGTGGTAGACCTGAGGAATAACTGAGAGGCAGGTGACATGGTGGAGATGCTGTTAGTCTTTATTGTAGTTGAGTACTCACACCAACCTCTCCGTGTTTCAGGATCTGTTATTGCTATACTGAAGAAGATTCGAGAGCTTCACCATGAGCTCTATGGGTCCACTCATTCCAGTGCCTATCAAGATGTTGATTGAGGCCATACTGGGAGTGGTCTTCTGATTCTGCGAGATCAATGTTGGAAGGAGCTGAGTGTTGAATATGTCGGTAGGTCTAGGTTAGGACCTCCGCCAAAAGTCCGACGAGTGGCATCCGATCCCGAGAGGATCCAACACTGAAACGTCTGGTGATTCTAGCCAGTGAAGCACTGGTGAAATTCAACCTCAGTGTAAACCCTGGTGATTGCAAGGTCGTGAACTTTCAAGTTGAGCCAAGTGATCATTGTTACCGGTCACCATGGCCTGTGTGCTATGCTTCCGGCCCGGCTGGGTTGTCATGGGACACCGTGTATAATTTTGTGCTTGAATAGTATATCTACATTGGTTTACCTTTATGAAGCCAACACGTGGTCTAGTGACCTAAGACATTGATTACATAAGTGGTGGGAACACCAGGGGGACATGTTTGTTAAGGTAGGGAGCTACCTCATTCCAACGTGGTGAACTGTTGACAATGTTTGTTAAGGTAGGGAGCTACCTCATTCCAACGTGGCGAACTGTTGACAGTGTATGTTAGGCTGTGCTTGATACCCATCGATCAGGGTAGTTACAGGATACTGTGTGAAGATCTATTGATACAAGGACATGGAAATAAGGTGAAGTGTTTAGTCACCTGATAGACTTTGCCAGTGACGTTTTGTGGTCATGTGGAGCAACCGCTCATTTTGTAGGTGACATATCAGTGTGTGGGTCACTTATGAGATAGAAGAGTGACCAGGCTCTTGTGTATTTTGATACGGTGCTACATGTACTTTTTCTGCAAGTGGGAGACCGCTAATGTTCTAGGGTCGGCCCAGACTTCATCAGGAGTGTGACGAGTGAAATAGTACGACAGCAAGGAAGGATCCTTGTTCATCGGTGCAGTGTCCGTCAGGCAGTGGTACTGCGCTTGATCAGCCCGTGATTGGTTCTGTGTGAAGAGGGAACTTTGGAGAGGCAGCAGACCTTGGAGTTCCGGACCACTGGAGGAGCCTGGGTGTGTCGCTACCCACCGGGGACAAAAACCCCACGAGCTTCGTCCGCCTCCATGATGAAGAA
>JACEFZ010025561.1:957500-988696 GCA_014155875.1 Cepaea nemoralis | reverse complement strand
TTTCCCTAAATACCATTTAAACCCCGGGGGCCCCCCCCCCCCCCCAAAAAATTTTTTTGGGGGCCCAATAAAAACCCCCTTTTTAAAAAACCCCCTTTCTTTCACCTCGTAGCACAAAACCCCGTGCGATGAAAGCTAAATACCTTTGAGACAACGGCAAGATTTGAAGGAAAAAGACAAGGGAAGACAGAGAAATGAATAATTTTTGTTTGTGCCTTACCCGCGTAGATGGTCGAGACAAAAGACAGAGTGACCACCTGAATAAGTAAGTGAGCATCTCATAGCTTTGTCAGGGAATTACATTATTCCATTTTCCGAGATTCTTAGCAAAGGTTATATTTTTGGCAGATGTCACCCTGCAACACCCCTAGCCTACTTTGCCAGCCACTCACAGCCGCAAACATTTCCACAGTGATGTCGGCTGAATTTTATGAAGCCCTCTCTGTACTCTATCACCCATGTATCGTGCCGAAAAAGTGGGGACGGTCATGTTTCGCCATTTACACGATCGCCAGAGTCGTGGATCAGCTCCGTGTTTTGCCCACCACCCAGGAGTCAAGCTATCCTGATATATATTCTCTGCTTCCCCTTTTTCTTTTACCTTCGATCTTCCCAGTTGTTACCAAGCTTCTTTTTTTTTCTTCTCTGTACTAGTTTTGTATTATCTTTTAATTGTTCACAACCCTTAAACCTAGTAATAAATTTTGGTGCAAAAAATTTACCCCTTCAATAAGATAATTTTTTTAGCATCCCCTATTACCCATTTCACTTTGTTTATCCATCTTTTAGTTTTGGGAAAACCGTAAAGGGGAATTACCTTGTGAGTTGTCAAGACAAAATTTTTTCGGCTGGACTTTTTTCATTTTCTCCCCTGATAAATTTTAAATTCTTTTGGGGTACCTGCTTGGAATATGTTGTGACAATGAAATGATTTGTGGAAAGAGAGGGCAGAGATAGACAGCGTGGAAAATTCTTAACTATTAAATGTCATGGCACGGAAGGGAGTCAACACATAAGCTGATCCATACAGTGGGAGATCGCACATTTTGTGAAGAAACAGATCGCTCACCCCCCGGCAAGGACTGTATGAAGAAAGAAAGAGGGGGGAGGAAAAAGAAGAAGAAGAAGAAGAAGAAAAAAGAAGACAGAAGAAGAAAAAAAAAAAAGAAAAGAAGAAGAAGAAGAAAAAAGGAAAAGAAAGAAGAAGAAGAAGAAGAAAGAAGAAGAAAAGAAGAAGAAGAAAAGAAGAAGAAGAAGAAGAAGGAAGAAGAAAAGAAAAAAAGAAGAAGAAGAAGAAAGAAGAAGAAGAAGAAGAAGAAAAGAAGAAAAAGAAGAAGGAAAAAAAGAAGAAGAAAAAAGAAGAAGAAAAGAAAAAAGAAGAAAGAAGAAGAAGAAGAAGAAGAAGAAGAAGAAGAAGAAGAAGAAGAAGAAGAAGAAGAAGAAGAAGAAGATAGAAGAAGAAGAAGAAGAAGAAGAAGAAGAAGAAGATGATGATGATGATGATGATGATTGTAGCTTGTCGTCCCGGGAGGAACGTGGAATCAACAAGCACACCTTTAAGCTTATTATCTTTTGGGATTATTGACTGACTTTTGTCTACACTCCTCCCTTCCATCTTCCATTCCATTTATCTCTTTCTTTCTCTCTCTCTCTCATATTCCTTCATTACATATTCCGACAACAGTTTCCTTCATCAATTAATAAAATATTTATTAATAAAAACTATGTCTGGTGTATGTATGGACTGTGTATATGTAGTTGGTAGTGTATTCTATTGTTGGTGCAAGAATGAACTCGGAATGTCTAGTCTCCGTATCACATCTCGCCCAGTCACACGGCCAAACCACAGGACATCAACATTTAACAGGACAGGTCTCACCCTGGATGTTCCGTATGCTTGAGTCTGGAGATAAATCCGTTATTGAACAACAAAAAACTGTTCACCACTGGATCACCGTAAATATTCCAGTAAGTCTATGACTTCACCCAAGTCTGCTTCACGAAGTTAATAATCCAACACCGGAAAAACCACATCACCACAGTCCAGCATATTGTATATATCGACTATCAATGTTCTGACTTGTCTATTATTTCTTCACTATGAGTCTACAGTGTAAACGTATGTAGTTTTATTTGGCTTTGCTTTCCGCAAGATTATCTTCCTATTTCATTGTTACTTTGGTTATCTGGATATCCTTTTCTTCTTTTTCAGAGTTCATTTAAGGCTATATTTTATTTCGTCTCCCTATTTGACCCTGTCTATGTTCTTCCTTGGTTTATTGAGGTATTAGATCTCCGCCCAAATGAAATGCCTTGAGTTTATCAACAAAGCTTTTTCTGTACACAAGACGTATTGGTCTATCTTCTCTGATAGGTCAGGATGGGAATTGGAACCTTATTTCTTCTATTATCATCCCGGAATCGAAATTAATAATTAAGCACATCGGCACTAATATCCCATTGCCCTAAACTATACGGGACTATAATTTCTTTTCCACCATTGGGAGTAATAGATATCTCTGTCCAGTTTTGGAACACACACTAAAAAGAAAACCCAATTTCTACTATTTATATCGAGTGTCCAATCCTCCGTTATTGTTTGATGTTCATACCTCAACACTCGTCTCTTGACGTATCCTGCACATCAAAAGGCGGTGAAATCACGTAGTGATTAGTTGCTCGTTTCGTTTCATTCTTACGCTGTTTCCCTGGTTCCCCTTACGCTAATACTTCAAAGCATCCGAACCCGTTGATCGCCTTATCCGTTCATTTGTCCCCAACACGATCTTCCCGTTTCCCTTGTCCGTCCGATCAGGTCGTCAGGCAATGACCTCTGCGAACACCTGTATCCTATTTTTATATCCGTCGGTCAATGATCTTTAATTTATCCTCCTCTCAGACTGAAGTACACGATTGTTAACCCTCCTCCTACATTGTAGTTTTATATGTAAGTTATCAAGGAATCACTAAACTGCAGTTTTCCCGTGACATAGGCCCCCTCTTAAGAGAGTTGACCGCGTCGACTCTTCATCACTGTAGTTTTGATTCCTATGATCCTTCAACCTATTCCTCTTCCTCTGGAGTTGGATGTCTAGATAGGAAATCCGCTCTTACATTCTCCTTAGCCGAGATATCTTCCACTGTGAAGTTGTACTGCTGCAGCAACACCTACCATCACATCCACCGTGCGTTGAGCTTCTTCGAAGTAGCTATTAACCTCACGTTTTGCTGTTATGACTGGATCCTCACATGGCTCACCTCCTCATCCAGTAGGCGACCTAATTGACACCCTACTATACTACTCATGACCGCCATTAGTGTTGGCACATCGCCCCTGTACGTTCAGTCGACCTCCTTTCGACTGCCGTAACCGATTGGCTCACAATACAGACGGATCGTCCCCATCCTTACTGTAACACTGTTTCCATATTATCTTGGTTTCCCCTGGCTTTGCCTCTGGGGATATTCCGCCTCGTCCTCGTTGGAACCGAGTCGTCTTTCCAAACATCCTGGACTTTTGCTTCCAGGACCATCTTGGGCGATATTGGATCTGGTTAGCCAATCTTCGGTTGGAGTCCTGGGTATTTCTCGCCTTTCCCGACGTTACCCACCCCTCCTGAACTTGGTTACTAGTGAAAGTTTCCCTCTTGTCCTTTCCCTGACGTGTGATTTCCCTCCTTCCTTCGTTAGGTAAATCTGACCTATCACGTACTATCCCATAGGCCCTCCTATGTTGTACTGGCGATCTCTGGTCTTCGTCTGGACTGGTAACCTTTTTCTCAATGGCTGTCATCACCATAAAGTGCGAAGCTTTGCTCTCGGATCTCTCCTCATATTTCTTAATGAGATGCCTAGTGAGATTTTTCCTTTCTCCCCCGATCTTGATTCCGTAGGTATTCTTGGACACAACCTTTTCCACAGGATAAGGTCCTTTCCATCCTACTTGGAGTATATTAGTCTCGGCTGGACCCCATACTTCCACTTGGTCTTCCACTTTAAGAGCTATTTTACTCTTAGTCCACTTGTTGGGTGGTGCTTTCTGGCACTCTGAACAAGATTTCACCCACCGGCGTACATCACCGGTCATTCCTGGCCAGCAATAATGGCCGGAAATTTGCTGCAAAGTCTCTCTGACACCCATATGTCGATTCTCGCCTATGATGTGTCCACTCTGAAGAATGTGAGGAAGGTGGGTCTCTGGAACCACCCACTGCTCGTGCAGGTTTTCTCCTCTCCCGGCTCTCCGATAGAGTAGTCGATTCTTCAGAAAATATTGTCCCCGTTCTGGTGGCTCAGCACTTCTTTGCAGCTTCCTGTAGCAAGGACGCAACGTAGTATCCTTCCTCTGGGCAGTATGCAATTCCCTTAGCACCAAGTTGTCGCATAGTGTCTCTGCTCTTCTTTCTTCCCTTGAGATCCACTGGTTAATGTCCTCCTATGGGCGGGCTGTTTGGGCACCCCCAAGAACACATATTTCGTGCCAATGATTACGGGAAATAGGGAGTCATCTAATACAGCTGCCTGAATAATGCCCGTGACGTACCTGGACTTAATCTCCACCTTGGCTATTGGCAGCGTCATGGTAACCGCACTCTTCATTGCCTGCTGTATCTCAATGGTCTCCCCTGTAAGTTGGTCTGGGCGTACCAAGCTGGCGTCCACCACCACTTCCCCATCCAAACCGGTATCGTAGAGACAAACAACCTGCTGGCCATTGACTTCAATCAGTTCGACCACAGCTGGCCTCTTTTGGTCCGGAGTGTCTTCCATCTTCCTTGACTGTTTCCTTGTCTTCCTCTTTTGATTCCTCGAGGTTGGTTATGCAATTGGCGTCTTCTGCCTTGCATCTGCAGTCCACAGTATTATGTGTTTTTGACCGGCAGTGGTGTGCACCATTTTCCCTTCCAAGGCTTCCGTGTGTCCTTTTTTGTTCCTAGCTCCTTCGCCGACCTCAGCCTTGTCTGTGATCACCGTCGTATGGAGTCACTTTGCATGCTGCGAAGTAAGAACTTTTAGGTTTCGATCTGCAGTCCTTCGTGTTATGAGAGGGCGACTGGCATATCGAACATCACTTCTCGGACCACGGTCGTTTAGCTGGAGAATTCGAGGTGTTGTGGTTTCCTTCCTTCACCTTCTCTGAACTCTCCGTTGACGCCTTTATATAAGGTTCCACTTTTTCTCCTTCCCCGTTTTTACATTTCCTTTCGGTCTTGTTTCTCCTGGCCTTTTGTGGTGGGTATATTGATTTCTTTAGCTTCCCCATGGACTTCTACGAATCTTTCCGCTAGCTTATTCACAACGTCTAGCCGTTCCGCCCCTTGTTCTCCTAAAAATGTCTTCAGTGGTTCTGACATTTGCTGTCGCATCTGGTCGACCACCATGAGCTCTCCAAACTGTCATAGTCCCGCTTGAACTCTGCCAAGTCCATCCATTTCTGGAGATATGACTTCAGCCTCAGACTGTAGGCGGCGAATAGCTCTCCCGGCTCTCGTCTAGACGATCTAAACTTCTTCTGATACGTTTGTGCTGTGACTTCATAATGCTTCATCAAAGCGGCTATTAATTCCTCGTAATGATTTCATGTCCTGGCGGTAGGGCGTGTATAGACCTCGTACCCCGACCACGTAATGCCTGGGATAATTTAAGAGCCCATCGGCTTCTATCAAGTCCCATAGCGACTGCCATGGCTCGAACCGATCCAAAAAACTGGTATATCTTCTCTTTACTTTCATCAAAGACCGCCAAGGGAAACTTCATGGCATGGTAACCATGGTTCCACTCATGTTGAAGTGACCCATGGGAAAAGGATCCTCCTTCTGCCCGGTCAGCTTCTCCCTTCGTTTGTGTCTTGAGCTCCAGTTCTCGCATGCGGTATTCATGTTCCCTTATCTTGTTGGCTTCCTCTGCTTGCAACCTCTTGTTGTCCTGTTCCAGTCCCAGTCTCCTGCCTTCTGTTCTATTTCCAGTTTCTTGGCCTCTCCTGTTCCATCCAGTTTCTTGGCCCCCTGTTCCATTCTTCTAAGCTCGAGCTCTGCCTTTCGATCTTCTCTTTCTGCTTGACGACGCTCTCTTTCTACCACTTGTATATACTCGGATAGGGCTTGTCCCGACAACCCCATTGCTTCACCCCTTTCCCTCAGTTCTTCCATCTCTAGTTTATGAGTGGCCATAGTAAAAGAAGATAAGTCCGCAGGTTGGGTAAAGAGACCCTAAGGCAGTAAGTACGTACAACTTATCTCACTTAAATATATATATGTTAATATCTATATGTTATATATGACATCACACAGTACCCCACAACTACTCTCACAACCACACGAGAAGATATAGGATAAAGACTTATGTAGACGTGTGAAAGTGTGAACAGGTAAGTACTGTGTTTGAACACCTATCCACAATTATCCTGTCTGGATCTTTCTCACTGTACGGTCCACAAAATTAAAGTACTGGCACCATATATCCCCTGGACAGGTTTCCATTAAAAGTCATCATTATCTATACTTACAGGTATATCCCAATATGTAGGTATCAATATGCATGTACCCTGCTATGCAGTTACGTTTTAATGTACCTATATGCAGGTACCTCGCTAGGGATGGTACCACTAAGCATTTGCTGCTACCCCGCTATGCTCCACCATTTTATGTAGCTTATCATCCCGGGAGGAACGTGGAATCAACAAGCACACCTTTAAGTTTATTATCTTTTGGGATTATTGACTGACTTTTGTCTACACTACTCCCTTCCATCTTCCATTCCATATATCTCTTTCTCTCTCTCTCTCTCTCTCTCTCTCTCCTCTCTCTCTCTCTCTCTCTTTCTCTCTCTCTCTCTCTCTCTCATCTCTCTCTCATCTCTCTCTCTCTCTCTCTCTCTCTCTCTCATATTCCTTCATTACATATTCCGACAATAGTTTCCTTCATCAATTAATAAAATATTTATTAATAAAACCTATGTCTGGTGTATGTATGGACTGTGTATATGTAGTTGGTAGTGTATTCTATTGTTGGTGCAAGAATGAACTCGGAATGTCTAGTCTCCGTATCACATCTCGCCCAGTTACACGGCCAAACCACAGGACATCAACATTTAACAGGACAGGTCTCACCCTGGATGTTCCGTATGCTTGAGTCTGGAGATAAATCCGTTATTGAACAACAAAAAACTGTTCACCACTGGATCACCGTAAAGTAATAATATTCCAGTAAGTCTATGACTTCACCCAAGTCTGCTTCACGAAGTTAATAATCCAACACCGGAAAAACCACATCACCACAGTCCAGCATATTGTATATATCGACTATCAATGTTCTAACTTGTCTATTATTTCTTCACTATGAGTCTACAGTGTAAACGTATGTAGTTTTATTTGGCTTTGCTTTCCGCAAGATTATCTTCCTTTTTCATTGTTACTTTGGTTATCTGGATATCCTTTTCTTCTTTTTCAGAGTTCATTTAAGGCTATATTTTATTTCGTCTCCCTATTTGACCCTGTCTATGTTCTTCCTTGGTTTATTGAGGTATTAGATCTCCGCCCAAATGAAATGCCTTGAGTTTATCAACAAAGCTTTTTCTGTACACAAGACGTATTGGTCTATCTTCTCTGATAGGTCAGGATGGGAATTGGAACCTTATTTCTTCTATTATCATCCCGGAATCGAAATTAATAATTAAGCACATCGGCACTAATATCCCATTGCCCTAAAACAATACAGGACTATAATTTCTTTTCCACCATTGGGGAGTAATAGATATCTCTGTCCAGTTTTGGAACACACACTAAAAAAGAAAACCCAATTTCTACTATTTATATCGAGTGTCCAATCCTCCGTTATGGTTTGATGTTCATACCTCAACACTCGTCTCTTGACGTATCCTGCACATCAAAAGGCGGTGAAATCACGTAGTGATTAGTTGCTCGTTTCGTTTCATTCTTACGCTGTCTCCCTGGGTTCCCCTTACGCTAATACTTCAAAGCGTCCGAACCCGTTGATCGCCTTATCCGTTCATTTGTCCCCAACACGATCTTCCCGTTTCCCGTGTCCGTCCGATCAGGTCGTCAGGCAATGACCTCTGCGAACACCTGTATCCTATTTTTATATCCGTCGGTCAATGATCTTTAATTTATCCTCCTCTCAGACTGAAGTACACGATTGTTAACCCTCCTCCTACATTGTAGTTTTATATGTAAGTTATCAAGGAATCACTAAACTGCAGTTTTCCCGTGACATAGGCCCCCTCTTAAGAGAGTTGACCGCGTCGACTCTTCCATCACTGTAGTTTGATTCCTATGATCCTTCAACCTATTCCTCTTCCTCTGGAGTTGGATGTCTAGATAGGAAATCCGCTCCTACATTCTCCTTACCCGAGATATCTTCCACTGTGAAGTTTGTACTGCTGCAGCAACACCTACCATCACATCCACCGTGCGTTGAGCTTCTTCGAAGTAGCTATTAACCTCACGTTTTGCTGTTATGACTGGATCCTCACATGGCTCACCTCCTCATCCAGTAGGCGACCTAATTGACACCCTACTATACTACTCATGACCGCCATTAGTGTTGGCACATCGCCCCTGTACGTTCAGTCGACCTCCTTTCGACTGCCGTAACCGATGGCTCACAATACAGACGGATCGTCCCATCCTTACTGTAACACTGTTTCCATATTATCTTGGTTTCCCCTGGCTTTGCCTCTGGGGATATTCCGCCTCGTCCTCGTTGGACCGAGTCGTCTTTCCCAAACATCCTGGACTTTTGCTTCCAGGACCATCTTGGGCGATATTGGATCTGGTTAGCCAATCTTCGGTTGGAGTCCTGGGTATTTCTCGCCTTTCCCGACGTTACCCACCCCTCCTGAACTTGGTTACTAGTGAAAGTTTCCCTCTTGTCCTTTCCCTGACGTGTGATTTCCCTCCTTCCTTCGTTAGGTAAATCTGACCTATCACGTACTATCCCATAGGCCCTCCTATGTTGTACTGGCGATCTCTGGTCTTCGTCTGGACTGGTAACCTTTTTCTCAATGGCTGTCATCACCATAAAGTGCGAAGCTTTGCTCTCGGATTTCTCCTCATATTTCTTAATGAGATGCCTAGTGAGATTTTTCCTTTCTCCCCCGATCTTGATTCCGTAGGTATTCTTGGACACAACCTTTTCCACAGGATAAGGTCCTTTCCATCCTACTTGGAGTATATTAGTCTCGGCTGGACCCCATACTTCCACTTGGTCTTCCACTTTAAGAGCTATTTTACTCTTAGTCCACTTGTTGGGTGGTGCTTTCTGGCACTCTGAACAAGATTTCACCCACCGGCGTACATCACCGGTCATTCCTGGCCAGCAATAATGGCCGGAAATTTGCTGCAAAGTCTCTCTGACACCCATATGTCGATTCTCGCCTATGATGTGTCCACTCTGAAGAATGTGAGGAAGGTGGGTCTCTGGAACCACCCACTGCTCGTGCAGGTTTTCTCCTCTCCCGGCTCTCCGATAGAGTAGTCGATTCTTCAGAAAATATTGTCCCCGTTCTGGTGGCTCAGCACTTCTTTGCAGCTTCCTGTAGCAAGGACGCAACGTAGTATCCTTCCTCTGGGCAGTATGCAATTCCCTTAGCACCAAGTTGTCGCATAGTGTCTCTGCCTCTTCTTTCTTCCCTTGAGATCCACTGGTTAATGTCCTCCTATGGGCGGGCTGTTTGGGCACCCCCAAGAACACATATTTCGTGCCAATGATTACGGGAAATAGGGAGTCATCTAATACAGCTGCCTGAATAATGCCCGTGACGTACCTGGACTTAATCTCCACCTTGGCTATTGGCAGCGTCATGGTAACCGCACTCTTCATTGCCTGCTGTATCTCAATGGTCTCCCCTGTAAGTTGGTCTGGGCGTACCAAGCTGGCGTCCACCACCACTTCCCCATCCAAACCGGTATCGTAGAGACAAACAACCTGCTGGCCATTGACTTCAATCAGTTCGACCACAGCTGGCCTCTTTTGGTCCGGAGTGTCTTCCATCTCCTTGACTGTTTCCTTGTCTTCCTCTTTTGATTCCTCGAGGTTGGTTATGCAATTGGCGTCTTCTGCCTTGCATCTGCAGTCCACAGTATTATGTGTTTTCGACCGGCAGTGTGTGCACCATTTTCCCTTCCAAGGTTTCCGTGTGTCCTTTTTGTTCCTAGCTCCTTCGCCGACCTCAGCCTTGTCTGTGATCACCGTCGTAGGAGTCACTTTGCATGCTGCGAAGTAAGAACTTTTAGGTTTCGATCTGCAGTCCTTCGTGTTATGAGAGGGCGACTGGCATATCGAACATCACTTCTCGGACCACGGTCGTTTAGCTGGAGAATTCGAGGTGTTGTGGTTTCCTTCCTTCACCTTCTCTGAACTCTCCGTTGACGCCTTTATATAAGGTTCCACTTTTTCTCCTTCCCCGTTTTTACATTTCTTTCGGTCTTGTTTCTCCTGGCCTTTTGTGGTGGGTATATTGATTTCTTTAGCTTCCCCATGGACTTCTACGAATCTTTCCGCTAGCTTATTCACAACGTCTAGCCGTTCCGCCCCTTGTTCTCCTAAAAATGTCTTCAGTGGTTCTGACATTTGCTGTCGCATCTGGTCGACCACCATGAGCTCTTCCAAACTGTCATAGTCCCGCTTGAACTCTGCCAAGTCCATCCATTTCTGGAGATATGACTTCAGCCTCAGACTGTAGGCGGCGAATAGCTCTCCCGGCTCTCGTCTAGACGATCTAAACTTCTTCTGATACGTTTGTGCTGTGACTTCATAATGCTTCATCAAAGCGGCTATTAATTCCTCGTAATGATTTTCATGTCCTGGTGGTAGGCGTGTATAGACCTCGTACCCCGAACCACGTAATGCCTGGGATAATTTAAGAGCCCATCGGCTTCTATCAAGTCCCATAGCGACTGCCATGGCCTCGAACCGATCCAAAAACTGGTATATCTTCTCTTTACTTTCATCAAAGACCGCCAAGGGAAACTTCATGGCATGGTAACCATGTCCACTCATGTTGAGTGACCCATGGGAAAAGGATCCTCCTTCTGCCCCGTCAGCTTCTCCCTTCGTTTGTGTCTTGAGCTCCAGTTCTCGCATGCGGTATTCATGTTCCCTTATCTTGTTGGCTTCCTCTGCTTGCAACCTCTTGTTGTCCTGTTCCAGTCCCAGTCTCCTGGCCTTCTGTTCTATTTCCAGTTTCTTGGCCTCCTGTTCCATTCCCAGTTTCTTGGCCCCCTGTTCCATTCTTCTAAGCTCGAGCTCTGCCTTTCGATCTTCTCTTTCTGCTTGACGACGCTCTCTTTCTACCACTTGTATATACTCGGATAGGGTTTGTCCCGACAACCCCATTGCTTCACCCCTTTCCCTCAGTTCTTCCATCTCTAGTTTATGAGTGGCCATAGTAAAAGAAGATAAGTCCGCAGGTTGGGTAAAGAGACACTAAGGCAGTAAGTACGTACAACTTATCTCACTTAAATATATATATGCTAATATCTATATGTTATATATGACATCACACAGTACCCCACAACTACTCTCACAACCACACGAGAAGATATAGGATAAAGACTTATGTAGACGTGTGAAAGTGTGAACAGGTAAGTACTGTGTTTGAACACCTATCCACAATTATCCTGTCTGGATCTTTCTCACTGTACGGTCCACAAAATTAAAGTACTGGCACCATATATCCCCTGGACAGGTTTCCATTAAAAGTCATCATTATCTATACTTACAGGTATATCCCAATATGTAGGTATCCATATGCATGTACCCTGCTATGCAGTTACGTTTTTAATGTACCTATATGCAGGTACCTCGCTAGGGATGGTACCACTAAGCATTGGCTGCTACCTCCGCTATGCTCCACCATTTTTATGTAGCTTATCATCCCGGGAGGAACGTGGAATCAACAAGCACACCTTTAAGTTTATTATCTTTTGGGATTATTGACTGACTTTTTGTCTACACTACTCCCTTCCATCTTCCATTCCATATATCTCTTTCTCTCTCTCTCTCTCTCTCTCTCTCTCTCTCTCCTCTCTCTCTCTCTCTCTCTCTCTCTCTCTCTCTCTCTCTCTCTCTCTCTCTCATATTCCTTCATTACATATTCCGACAACTAGTTTTCCTTCATCAATTAATAAAATATTTATTAATAAAACCTATGTCTGGTGTATGTATGGACTGTGTATATGTAGTTGGTAGTGTATTCTATTGTTGGTGCAAGAATGAACTCGGAATGTCTAGTCTCCGTATCACATCTCGCCCAGTTACACGGCCAAACCACAGGACATCAACATTTAACAGGACAGGTCTCACCCTGGATGTTCCGTATGCTTGAGTCTGGAGATAAATCCGTTATTGAACAACAAAAAACTGTTCACCACTGGATCACCGTAAATATTCCAGTAAGTCTATGACTTCACCCAAGTCTGCTTCACGAAGTTAATAATCCAACACCGGAAAAAACCACATCACCACAGTCCAGCATATTGTATATATCGACTATCAATGTTCTGACTTGTCTATTATTTCTTCACTATGAGTCTACAGTGTAAACGTATGTAGTTTTATTTGGCTTTGCTTTCCGCAAGATTATCTTCCTTTTTCATTGTTACTTTGGTTATCTGGATATCCTTTTCTTCTTTTTCAGAGTTCATTTAAGGCTATATTTTATTTCGTCTCCCTATTTGACCCTGTCTATGTTCTTCCTTGGTTTATTGAGGTATTAGATCTCCGCCCAAATGAAATGCCTTGAGTTTATCAACAAAGCTTTTTCTGTACACAAGACGTATTGGTCTATCTTTTCTGATAGGTCAGGATGGGAATTGGAACCTTATTCTCTATTATCATCCCGGAATCGAATTAATAATTAAGCACATCGGCACTAATATCCCATTGCCTTAAACAATACAGGACTATAATTTCTTTTCCCACCATTGGGAGTAATAGATATCTCTGTCCAGTTTTGGAACACACACTAAGAAAGAAAACCCAATTTCTACTATTTATATCGAGTGTCCAATCCTCCGTTATTGTTTGATGTTCATACCTCAACACTCGTCTCTTGACGTATCCTGCACATCAAAAGGCGGTGAAATCACGTAGTGATTAGTTGCTCGTTTCGTTTCCGTTCTTACGCTGTTTCCCTGGGTTCCCCTTACGCTAATACTTCAAAGCGTCCGAACCCGTTGATCGCCTTCTCCGTTCATTTTGTCCCAACGCGATCTCCCGGTTTCCCGTGTCCGTCCGATCAGATCGTCAGGCAATGACCTCTGCGAACACCTGTATCCTATTTTTATATCCGTCGGTCAATGATCTTTAATTTATCCTCCTCTCAGACTGAAGTACACGATTGTTAACCCTCCTCCTACATTGTAGTTTTATATGTAAGTTATCAAGGAATCACTAAACTGCAGTTTTCCTGTGACAATGATGATGATGATGATGATGATGATGATGGTGGTGGTGGTGGTGGTGGTGGTGGTGTTGGTAGTGGTGGTGGTGGTGGTGGTGGTGGTGGCGGCGGCGGCGGCGGCGGCGGCGGCGGCGGCGGTGGTACCCGTGTTTACATCTTTTCAATCTCATCCCGAAGTCCTTCTTATATCGTTCCTGACATGTAGAGTATACCATCAGATGTTGCACACAACAGTGATTGTGTCTAGATCCTTCTTGGAACAATTTCCTCGAAGTTTTCCTACATTTTCGGTAAAATGAGAACAGCAATGGCACGGTTCTATCACGATGATCATAGACCCAGCTCAACAAGTGGTGTTTACATTCTTCACACACAATCATGTTTGTTCTTTAGCCGGGATTGTATCTAGTGCCCGACTTCGCTCGCAGGAACAGTAATGGACGATCAGATTTAAGCCTGTGGTTTCTCTCTTGAGTTTAAGGGCCTGACACACCGCCCCATTCATCTATCTGTCAATCTAGGCAATGAATGAATCACCAAAACACAAGAAGTCGATTGCGAGCTTTACTAAAACACGATTACAATCAACAAATTGGACGTTGCGGCCAATGCCTTCGTCAGCACAGAACAGACAAACACAAATCAACACTAAACTATATGAAACACTCTACATGACAATAATATTAAGTGTACTTATCTGAATCTGTATCCTAGCTTGGAGTGAATGCGTCAATCTAGCACGCGATATTATACTTGCCGAGAATGCGTATGCTTTATATTCACCCGTCTTTTCGGTCGGATCGATATCACCGGTAACTTCTGATTGTGAAGGCTATGTTAGGGCGTCTAGGTGGTAGAGTGGCTACCTCGCCTGTCTCGCGGGCCAAGAGTTGTGGGTTCGATTCCGGTGTACTTCGTTCGGTTCAAGAGTGCAATTCTCTCGGAGACTCCGGGGGTCATCGCTGGAGCTACGGAGATGACTTCTGATGTACTTGTAGTTTACTTCCCCAAGTCAAGGACGAGTTGTCAACCTTTGAGTCCAACTGACCGGTGTAGGGGTTGAACCTGCTACCTCAGCCTCAGCAAACCGGAAGTTGAGAATGAGCACCTATGCCCATTCTGCCACACTGACCTCATGTGGTTTAATGTATCCTATAATATTTACGGCTTTCTGTTGTTTAGTAAATCACGAAGTTGAGGCGAGTTCAGAACCGATATCAACTCGGGGCATTCCCATACGCCCTCCGTCCCCTCGTCCAACAGCTATTTAGTGAATGGTGTAAGTATCCAGCATGTCCACAATAATACATTTTGTTTCTGTTGTCTGTTGTATCCTCTAGCGTCTACTTTCTTTGTTTGATATCTATTCTAATATTATTTTTACCGTCGTCTAGAATTCTCTTTATCGACAACTTCCTTCTATTGCCTAATTTTCCTTCATTCTGGCTTTTAATGCTTTCATTTTTTTTTAATGCTTTCATTTTTTTTTAATATCTATGTAACAGCAAACCATTTTCGTCCTGTATGCCGTGTTCATCCTCGTTTTATAAAAGCTAGTTAATTAATCAGTTGACATGTCGCTTCCAGTACTTCCCTTATAGTTCCCGTAGCGTTCGTACATTTAATTAACAATTTTGACACAACATAAAATAAATGACATTTTGAAACCTTAATGGAAACTGTCATAACTTCGCATGTGAATTAACTCTGCTATTACGCAGATCGGCATAACTGGACAATACAGCTATAGAAAATATATCCCGTCTCAAAGCGCCTGTGGACTCTTACAAATTACGGTTGGTGTTTTCATGTTAACTAATCACCATGTTTATCACGTTTAGCACTTTTAGCATTACAAGGAGAGATACTCAGTGGTGCCAGGGGACTTCTTTGTTTTTGTGAAAGCACGTCAGAGCTGTAATGGTATTCTGTTGTTGTGCCTTACCGAGCTCTCAAAGACAACAACAAGTATCCAACAGAATCTAATTATTAGTAGAACAGCGAAGAGGAAAATATCCCTGTGGCAATCAGGGTAGTATTAGCAATATTATCAGCGTCTTCTTTTGTTGATGATTCTCTATTTGTCTGTTCCAAAGTGTACTTTTGGTCATTTTTTTCACACACGCTCACGAGAGCATAAACATCATCATCATCATCATCATCATCATCATCATCAGCACCATCATCATCATCATCATCTTCAAATGCTTTGTCAATTGGCGTTACCGATAATTATGTACTACATGATTTAAAAACGACTGTTTGTATTTGTATCTTCTTCTTCTTCTTCTTCTTCTTCTTCTTCTTCTTCTTCTTCTTTTTCTTCTTCTTCTTCTTCTTCTTTCTTCTTCTTCTTCTTCTTCTTCTTCTTCTTCTTCTTCTTCTTCTTCTTCTTCTTCTTCTTCTTCTTGAAATGACCTTGGGGATAACAAATGCTCCACAACTGAACAATACCTGTGACCGTGTTGTCAGTGTTTCAGCTGAAGTATTATCATTTACTCACTTCATGTGATATAGAAGATATGGAAGGAATCAACATTGGGGGACGATACATCAATAACATTATATATGCAGATGTTACAGTCTTGATTGCAGACAATGAACAGCACCTGCAACATTTAGTAGATGCGGTTGTTGCACACAGCGAACAACTAGGGTTAGAACTTAGTATTACGAAGACACAGCCGACACATAGCTCTGCAACTATGGAAGCCTCCCTGGATGGGGGAAAATGCCATGGACTGTCCCTGCCTTCCGTTGAGGGCTGATCGTGGAGCATTCGACCGTTCCAACTTGACAAGCTGGGATGTGGACGGCTCCACAAAAGTGAGAGTCCCACAGGAATGCTAACCTGTCAAAACTGCACGCTAAAAGTCGGATGTGTTGGCCTAAGGGTTTCGACCCAAGGGTGCATAACGAGACACACCGCAACCACATCTGAAAAAACACTCCGGATGAACGCAAAGAAAAAGAAGAAGACACAAATTATGGTCCTCACTGGGAAGAAGGAAATACCACAATGTGAAATACGAGTAAATGGGCATATTCTTAAGCAAGTGTTATGAGAAGAAATGACTTGGAGAACTTGGTGACAACTGGCAAGATCGAAGGGAAGATGCCAAGGGGAAGTCCGAGAAGTAAATACCTGGATGGCTTGGCTACGTGGCATGGTCGAGACAGGAACACGAAGCTGATCCACGACTCTGTTGATCGAGTGCGATGGCAGAACATGACCGCTCACGCTTACCGGCATGGCACATGATGGATGGGTGGACTTCATACGATACATAACTCAGCAGTATGCATCTGTATAGATGCAGCGAAATGTGTCCGGCAATACATCGCGCAACAATCTGTTTGTGGCTTCTGTATTGTTCATTGGCACCTTTCCGTCTTGACAGACGATAGTTTGGTACATTGTGCTTCAAAAAGGCTTAATAACTACAATCCATGGTGGTGGCAAGTGTGGCTGATAAGGCCATTTCGTGCTGTAAATGTTCGTCCACAGTGGATGCATGTGAAAACGTGGTCATTTCCACCATCATGCACCATCTTACGTCACTCACGCTCTCTGTGTGTTTTATCTGCAATCATTTTCTCCTTTGTCTTTATTCCATGTCTGATAGTTGCCCTCCATGCAACACGTTCAGTGGCGACTTGCTCCCAATGTGCATTATTAATGCCTGTATCAATCATGTCCCGCTTACACACAGTCAAGCTTACAAAAGCTTACAATAGGCGCGTGCTCTGCAAACTTGTATTTTGTCTTCAATGGTTGGAACATCAAGAAGGCAGGGCGATGCGCTACCTTCTTGATTTTCCAACCATTGAAGACAGAATACAAGTTTGCAGATCACGCGCCTACCTTGGAGTTAACGCAAACACACAACATCCACTGCATAGTGAAATTATGAAGGTGAATAGCACTAGGTTAAAAAGAGGACTGTCGTGGATGGGTCAAGCCAAAGACACCAGGTGTGTTCACTTGAGGACTTAGAACCTGGCGAGGAGTGGGTACAAGTGCCAACAGATTTCTGCACATCCTTTTCAGTTTGCATCCAACTAGATAGGAAATGCAGACAAGAAAATCCGGCTGCTGTGGAGGCGGAAGTACAAGCGTTGATTTTCGAGAATTTGCTAGACGGTGATGCTGTCATTTACACAGATGGGTCAGTCGTCCGACATGTGAGAAGCTCATGGGCCTTTACGGCTCAGGCCGGAGGGAGAATTGTGAAGGAGGACTCTGGTGCTTTTGATGAGACCACAAGTAGCCTGACTATGGAAGTCATGGCAGTAAGTAAAGCAATAACATGGCTCGAGACACAGACATTCACTAGGGCATGTTTCCTTAGCGACTCAATGAAGCATGCTCAAGAGGATAGAGATGGGGTGGATCCGAAGAGAATGGTTGCTGTCTCTGGAGCGGTCTCGGCTGGCAAAGATTAGTTTCATCTTCGTGCCAGGGCATGCGGGAGTACAAGGAAATGAGCGGGCTGACAAGCTCGCAGGTAAGGCTACTGTGGAGGGCGGACGCGCCATGGACCAGGCTGACATTCTGAATGCTCTACGAGAAGTAAGACTTTTGCGAGAACCAAGTGATGACTGTGAATCTACAACCATGGCCAGACTGCGAGAACAGCAAATTAAAAGAGTGGTGGCCAAACAAGAACACTACGCAGGAAGCCAAAGAAGATTGATAAACCACCAACACAGAACTGGTGTCGTTAGCCGCTACAAGCTGCGGGATTTGCTGAGGAGGGGATCCGAGCACTTATGGACTGAATGGTTCGATGTGCAATGAGGATGATCTGTCGACTAACTAACTAACTAACTTGTATCGTAGTAGAGGCCGACCCTGAGATCTCCTTTTTTTAAATGTTGCATATCCCTTGCAGGACGTTGCAGTCAACACCAGCATTTTTCAGCTGCTGTTGATGAACTAGGCAAAGTTTACGTTCAGTAGTTTGCCATTGGTTTCTGAACGAGCGGCTCCCATACCAACACGTTATAACACAACGCGATACGGTTTGCTGCACAAATAGGTCGCCTGGTAAGCGCCTCTCGAACCGCTTTCGCAAGCCTTTGGCCACGGAGTGACCATCTGTAATTCACAAAAAAAGATGGTCTTTGGTATTCTACGATCATCCATCCTCCTAACGTGTCCTATCCATCTAACTCTACGAAGACTGGGCATGGAACACACCGACACACAACCTGATCTTTCCAATACTTCAGTATTCGTGATTTTGTCTTGCCACTTAATATCAAGAATTCTTCGCAGACACGGCATATGAAAGCTGGTTAAACGTTTCTCTTGGTGTGCGTAAGTTGACCAGGTTTCACTGCCATAAAGAAGAGTACTAATAACACAGGCTTGGTAGACAAGGACTTTTGTTTTGGCAATAAGCTTCCTGTTCTCCCAGACTCTTTATTCTGTTTATTCTGTACTCTTGCTTCTGTATATGAATTCACTAAATGAATTGCGATATCTAGTTGTTGTGACATCCCATCAAGTTGATTTATTTGATATTGCATCTTATTTCAAATGTAAACAGGTAGCCTGTTGCAAGATGAAAAACACACAGACCAATACAAGATGTCAATTGCAAAGAGAAAAATAGTGTTGAAGTGCTACATAGAACCTGTACATTTGTATGAATGTGAAGCGTGGACAATGAGCAGTCAAGTTGAAAAACATCTAATGGCAGTATGAATGTGGTTTCTGAGGAAAATTCAAAGAATATCATGGACAGACAGAAAAAAAAACGAGCAAGTCCTACCAGAAACAAATAAAAACAGTAAACTGATTAGATAAATTAGACGTAGATAGTCAAGATTATTTTGGACACGTTAACTGCAGAAATAAACTAGACAACTTCGTGAGAACTGACAAAACTTAAGGGAAAAGAACAAGGGGACGACAAAGAGGTAAATACCTGGATGGCTTGGTCATATTGCATAACTGAGACAATAACACACAGCGAATCAACGAATCTAGTGATCGTGTGAGATGAATGTCCATACTTATCGGTATGCCACATAATAATGATGATTGACTATGACCTCCCATCAAGTTTATCTAGTTTATAGTGTGACTGATTTCCAGTGTTGACAGGAAAGCCATGAAAATGAAGTCCAAGTCATCAAGTTGCTCTGCCAGAGTTGACACAATTTCATTTTCTGGGGGAAATTGTTGCTGTCAGTAAGAATAATAAAGGTGACAAAAGGCAGCCTGGTCGCTCTCGAGTTCTTAATTTAAATGTATGTCATCGTTTTCCTTCTCGGAATTACATTTTATATCTCTATATCACATTCTTATTACAGTAATAATTGTATGTGGGTTCTCACACTGCCTCATCGGTTTCCATGTGGATTTCTTATGAATGATGTCTAAAGCCTTTTCATAATCCATAAATGCTATATTAAATGGTGAGTTAAATTAAATGCTTTGTACTTCGGGGGGGGGGGGGGGGGGTGGGAAGAGGGGGGATGTCAAGTATTGTAGTGCCTTTGGCAAGGATGCCTGTCACGCCCTTTTCAGGGCCCAATCCCCACTGGTCCAAGCCTGTCATTCAGATCACGTCTGTGGCTGCTAGTAGCTGTTAGTGTGCGACAGCGGTCACCCCCTCCCCCCCCCCCCCCCCGCACCCTCCTCAGGGCAACGGTTATGACAGGCCGGCAAAACCAAGCGGCGGTAACCGATTCGGCGTCAAACCAATCGGTGAACTAGGGTATGCCTATCCACCATATGAAGGCAGGATTTGACAGACTGTGCTGAAGAAACCAGTGATGGTTCAACGGTAAAAACGGCGTTTACCTGCAAAGCGTTGTGGAACGTAATAAGAACGACGAGTCACGCAGAGCGCCATGTATTCGTTTCCAGTCGTCTTGACTTAACTTGTCATGGATTCATGTGGACTCAGGCGAGAGAGTGTGGTTGACAAATTGTGCAACTTTTCCTCACTTTAATCCAATTCATTGCGCTAATCATTCTTTATCCAACTTCATCTATCAATCTCCAAGGCCAGTGCGGTCTTTGGCAGACTGTACAAAAATGTGTGGGACAGAAATGGAATAAGCCTGCAAACAAAGCTGAAAGTCTACAAAGTAGTTGCATTATCCACACTGCTATATGCTTGTGAAACCTGGACCATTTGTTTATCAGCGACTCGCTAGGAAATTAAACCACTTCCACACATTCTGCCTTAGGAAGCTACTGAAGATCAGATGGCAAGACAAAATCCCAGACAAATAAATCTTAGAAATACGACCCATGCCCAGTATCCACACTATACTAATGAAGATTCAGATTTGCTGGGCTTGTCACCTGACTCGCATGACAGATCACAGGATCCCTAAACGATTTTTTTATCGAGAGCTGCGTTGTGGTCAATGCAATCAAGGCGGCCAAAGGAAACGCTTCAAAGACACTGAAGGTATCGCTTCAAGCATTTGGAATTCATGACGACCCGTGGGAGACTGCTGCTAAATACCGAAATTCGTGACGTACATCATTACGCAAGGGTGTAGTCACTTGTGAAGTAAACATGACTCCGAGAGCTGTGAAAAAAGACTGGACAAAAGAACCACCGCAGGAGACCCTCCTCAAGGAACGTCAAGCAATCTTTGGCCACAATGTCAAAGAAAATTTCCAGCCAAAATAGGCCTTACCAGCCATACTAGAACTGACGGCTCTAAACGTACAAGCCCACTAGATGAAATGAATGGTCATCATCATACTTAATGGACAAACACCATAGTGCCACAAGTATTGAGACTCTTCGGTTGCTGTTGAAGATGAGGACGGAGCACGTATTGTGTTTGTCCCGGGTGCCGTGATGTGGGTTCTTGATTCAAGCCTACGTACGCATGCGTGATGCTGCTATGAAGTCAATGCAGTGTCAGTTTGGTCGGAAGCCTGCGTCGTTTTCATCTCTTAGTTGTTTTCAGTGTTATCTTTTATTTAGTTAAACAGATCATCCTCATTGCACATCGAACCACTCAATCCATAATTGTTCGTATCCCCATCTCGGTACATCCCGCAGCGTGTAGCGGCTCACGACACCAGCACTGTGTTGGTTTTTTTAAAATATTTTTTGGCTGCCTGCGTAGTGTTCTTGTTTGGCCACACCTCTTTTAATTTGCTGTTCTCGCAGTCTGAACATGGTTGCAGATTCACAGTCATCACTTGGTTCTCTCAATCGTCATAGTTCTCGTAGAGCCTTCAGCATAGCAGCTTGATCCATGACTTGTTCGCCCTCCACAGCAACCTTATCTGCAGGCCTGTCAACCTGCTCATAACCTTGTACACCAGCATGCCCTGGCACGAAAATAAAACTAGTCATTGACAGCCTTGACTGCCCCAGAAACACCAGCCACTGTCTTAGGACCCAGCCCATTTCAATCTTCCTGAGCATACCCACTGAGTCAATAAGGAAACATGCTCTAGTGAATGTCTGTGTCTCGAGCCATGTTATTGCTTTACTTACTGCCATGACTTCAATAGTCAGACTACTTGTGGCCAAGGCAGAAGCAACATAATTCTTTCTTCATAATTCTCCCGCCGGCCTGGGCCTTAAAAGCCGGTGAACTTCTCACCCGTCGAACGCGAACGACTGACAAATCTGTGTAAATGACAGCATCACCCTCTAAAGAATTCTCGTAGATCAAAGCCTGTATTTCCGCCTCCACAGCAACCAGATTTTCTTGTCTGCATTTTCTGTCTAGTTGGATGCAAACTGAAAAGGATGTACAGAACTCTGTTGGCACTTGTACCCACTCCTCGCCAGGTTCTGAGTCTCAAAGTGAACACACCTGCTGAAAAATATCTTAGGCTTGACCCATTTACGACTTTCCTCTTTTTAACCTGCAGCCTTTTACCTTCTTGATTTCACTATGAATTGGATGTTGTGTGTTTGCTTTGTCTCTGAAGTGGGCACGTGCTCGGCAAATTTGTATTCTGTCGCCCATGGTTGGAAAGTCAAGCAGGTACCCCATCGCCCTACATGATGTATCTCTTGTACACTCAAGTATTATACGCATAGCTTCATTCTGTATAATTTCCAACCTTTCCATCTGCTTACGGCTGAGAGTCAGGATCGCCATCGCATAATCGTGAACAGAATGAACCAGACCATCGTATAGGATATATAAATGGCGCTGTTCACAGTTTGCCGCCGCCATCACCAACATCGCAGCCAGACCGCGCTTGGCAAGATGGTTTCGCTCAGATGCACGAACTCTGTAGCACCGGCGAAAAGATCTCCTATTTGTTTGTCAGTGTCATCTCTTAGTGTGTTTCGGTGTCATCTCCTATTTGTTTGTCAGTGTCATCTCTTAGTTATTTGTTAGTGTCATCTCCTAGTTGTTTGTCAGTGTCATCTCTTAATTGTTTGTCAGCGTCATCTCTTAGTTGTTTGTCTGTGTCATCTAGTTGTTTGTCAGTGTCATCTAGCTGTTTGTCAGTGTCATCTAGTTGTTTCTGAGTTTCATCTCTTAGTTGTTTGTCAGTGCCATCGTTTAGTTGTTTGTCAGTGTCACATCTTAGTTATTTGTTAGTTAGTTAGTTAGTTAGTTAGTTAGTCATATTTCCAACCTCACAGCAACGGGTCGTCCCCATTATGCTCCGTTCCTGTGCCAGTGAATATCGCACAAAATGCTCCCCACTGCCCAATGTGAAAAGTGGAAAAGACAGGAGTCTCGACAAACAACAGCCCGCACAGATACACTGTGCATAATGCCGCTGCCAGAATGTCAACACAATAGTCCCCCACGAAACACCCAGTTCATCTCTGATGGAATCGGCAGTCATTTTCCCATCTGGATGTTTCCTAGATGTTCACCCACACAGTTCACGAAAATACAGTTCATTGTCGATGGCAGTGGCAGTCAACCAGAAGCCCAACAGCCATGCATTTCTGCATAAGGCAAAAACCGGTCAATCTGGGACATAGCCATCTACCATCGCTCCGAACATGTAGTCACGTTCCAAAAAACCTCGGGCAGATTCAAAAGCATTTCACACGAAACTCACAGCTCACAGTGTCGCGCCACGCACTCACTCAGTAGCAAAGCGACGGAACCATCATATTTGTTAGTGTCATCTCCTAGTTGTTTGTCAGTGCCATCGTTTAGTTATTTGTCAGTGTCATCTCTTAGTTGTTTGTCAGTGCCATCTAGTTGTTTGTCGGTATCATCTCTTAATTGTTTGTCGGTGTCATCTCTCAGCTGTTTTTTTCTGTGCCACGTCTCAGTTGGATGTCAGTCTTATCTTTTAGATGTTTGTCAATGTCATCTCTTAGTTGTTTGTTGGTGTCATTAAGTTGTTTACCATTGCCATCTCTTAATCATTTGCCAGTGACATTTCTTAGTTTTTTATCACTGTCATCTCTTAATTATTTGTCAATGTCATCTCTTAATTTTTTTGTCAGTGTCATCCCTTAGTTGTTTGTCCGTATCATCACTAAACTGTTTGTAAGTGCCATCCCTTCATCTACTAGAATGATTGTGCTTAATATTTTCCTTGAAATTGGCAATAAAAATGTTCTTCTTTAATGTTTCCACTCCTCCAGAATCCCTTTCTTTGAGAGCTTTCATACATAACCTTCTCTCCAACGTTGTCGGTATTTCTTCCGGTTTCCCAGATTCTGTTTAATCTGTGAGGGCGTTGAGCTCGGGTATTCAACCTGGCGTCGCTTGATCTCTCCAGAATTATTCTGATTAATATTTGCCATGAAGATACACAACCATTATTCATTTATAATCGTGCACTCCTGTAGGAACCCTTTCTATGGTAGCTTTAATGGACATCATTTATTCCAGGTGCTAGTAGTTCTTCAGTCATCCAGCTCTGATACATAATTTGTCAACAAATTCAGTTTACGTGTTTATATTGGCTTTTATTGCTTCTGTTAGTTAGTTAGTTAGTTAGCTAGCTAGCCAGATAGTTAGTCAGTTAGTTGGTCAATTAGTTAGTTAGTTAATTAGTTAGTTAGTTAGTTAGTTAGTTAGTTAGTTAGTTAGCTAGCTAGCTAGCCAGATAGTTAGTTAGTTAGTTTATTTGTTACTTAGTTAGTTAGTTAGTTAGTTAGTTAGTTAGTTAGTTAGTTACTTAGTTAGTTAGTTAGTTAGTTAGTTAGTTGGCTAGCTAGCCAGATAGTTAGTTAGTTAGTTAGTTAGTTAGTTAATTAGTTAGTTAGTTAGTTAGTTAGTTTGCTAGCTAGCTAGCCAGATAGTTAGTTAGTTAGTTAGTTAGTTAGTTACTTAGTTAGTTCCTTAGTTAGTTAATTAGTTAGTTAGTTACTTACTTAGTTAGTTACTTAGTTAGTTAGTTAGGTAGCTAGCCAGATAGTTAGTTAGTTAGTTAGTTAGTTAGTTAGTTAGTTAGTTAGTTAGTTAGTTAGTTAGCTCGCTAGTTGGTTGGTTGGTTGGTTGGTTGGTTGGTTGGTTCATTGATTGGTTGGGTAGTTTGTTTGTTGGGTGGGTGGGTATGTGGGTGGATGGGTGGGTGGATGGGTGGTTGGTTTTTTATTTTGGTTGGTTGGTTAGTTAGAGAAGCATACAGACCGACAGGCAGCCAAACCGAGAACCCAACAGACGGACACATATCATCATCATCAAGTGCCATGCCGGCTGGCGTAGGCGTTCATGGCTCTCCACAGATCTCGGTCTTTGGTGTTCTGGATCAACTCTGCTGATGATATTCCTCCATGCCACCGTCTCAGTCCGTCCAGCATCATTTCTCTTGGTCTGCCTCTGCCTCTCTTCCCCTCGATCTTTCCAGTTGTCACAATGTTCTCCAATGCCTCTCTTCTCATCACATGACCAAAGAAAGATGTTTGTCTCTTTCTTATTGTTGTATATAGTGTTCTAGTTTCATTAGCCTCTTTCAGGCAATCGTTGTTAGTTACTCTGGCAGTCCAAGGAATTCGCAACATTCGTCTTAAAAACCACATCTCTGTTGCTTCTAAGTTCTTCCTAATTTGTTCATTTACATTCCAAGATTCGCTGCCATACAGCAAAACTGGTTCTATATAGCATTTTAGTACTCTCTTTCTTACATTCATTGATAGCGACTTATTGCATAAGATACTCTTCATTTTCTGAAATGCTGTCTTTGCCTGCCCTATTCTGCTCTTAATCTCTTTTGTACATCTTCCATCTGATGTTATAAGTGCCCCTAGGTATTTAAAATTATCCACTTGGTTGAGAATTTCCCCTTCTATTTCTATGTCACATTTTGGCGTCCCCATTTTCTTTGATATCACCATTGTTACTGTTTTCTTGATATTCAAGGACAGTCCTTTCTGTGCACTCTCTGTTACTACACTGTCCAACAATTGTTGTAGGTCTGTTGCATTATCCGCTACCAATACTGTGTCATCTGCATAGCGTATATTGTTTATATTATATCCTCCGATTAGTATTCCTGGCTTCTCTTTGATCTCTCTCATTATTACTTCGCTATACAGGGAGAAGAGATCGGGTGACAAGACACATCCCTGTCGTACTCCTAGCTTTATCTGTTCGTAACTACCATCTTTATTTCCCATTTTAATTGCTGCTACTTGGTTCCAGTATATATTCTTTATTATTCTTAAATCTTTCCCATCAATGTTGATATCTTCCAACATTTTAATCAGCTCATCATGTTTTACTTTATCAAATGCCTTAGTATAATCTATGAAGCATAAATATATGTCTCTTTGTTTCTCTATTGATCTTTCTATTAGTGTTCGTAATATATATATTGCATTGTTTGTACCCTTTCCTTCCATAAAACCATACTGTTCTTCACTAATTTCCATTTTTATTTTCTTTCTTGTTCTTCTCATTATAATTCTGAGTAGAAGCTTAGTGACATGGTTTATGAGGTTAATTGTACGAAAATCTTCACAATCAATTGCTCCTGGTCTTTTTGGTATAGCTATAAATACAGATTTCAGCATATCACTGGGTAAATATCCACTACTGTAAATATCATTCAACATTTTGGTTAATATATCTACTCCAAATTCTCCCAACACTTCTAATTCTTCTATTGTGATTTCATCTGGCCCAGCTGTTTTTCCTTTCTTCATATGTTTCATAGCATCAGCGACTTCTTCTTTTAGAATAGGTGGGCCTTCTAAGTTACTTTCTTCTGTTAATTCTTCCCTTTCTCCATTATATAATTCTCTTATATACTCATTCCACCTCTTCATTATAGCACCTTCCTCCAATAAAGTCTGTCCTGTTTTTGATTTCAAACACCCTGTATTTATTCTTATTTTTCTTCCTGTGAGCTCGCTGATTTGTCTGTACATACTTTTTTGATCTTTAATGGAATTTAATTCAATTTTTCTGCATTGCTCATTTAACCAACTTTCTTTTGCCTTCACACATTTATCTCTTATTTCTTTATCTTAGCATACTCTTGTTTGTCATTTTTATTCTGTTTCCTTTTGTCCATCAACCTTAAGATTTCTTCATTCATCCATTTTTTATTAGCTTTTTGGCTTCTCTCCGGTAATATTTCTTTGCTAGTTTGATGAATGGAGTCCCTTAACATTTCCCATTGTTCATCTATACTCTGTATTTCAGCTATTGCATTGTACCTATTTTTCACAGTCACTCTGTATTGTTCTTGAATTTCTTTATCTACTTTCAGATCCTCTTTATTAAGTCTCAAGTTTTTAACCATTTTTTTCCCTCTCTTTAATCTTACTTTTATTTGTCCACATAGTGGTACATGGTCACTGTTACCGTCAGCACCAGGCATTGTCTTTACATTAATTAATGCATTTCTAAATCTTTTATTAATAAGTATGTAGTCAATTTGGTTGCGTATTTTCATATCAGGGCTTTTCCGTGTGTATAGTCGTCTTTTATGGTGTTTAAACCATGTGTTTCCAATTATCATATCATTAATATTTGCCCATTCTATTAGTTTCTCTCCTCTTTCATTTCTTGTACCTAAACCGTAATTCCCCACTATATCCTCTATTTTTCCCTTTCCTACTTTTGCATTAAAATCCCCCAGTATTATTTTCATTTCTTGTGATCCAATTTGGGCTATTGCCATTTCAACTTCATCGTAAAAGTTTTGTATATCTTCATCACTACTGTTTGTTGTTGGTGCATATACTTGTATAATATTTATATCTATTGGTTTGCCTTTGATTTTGACCATTATAACTCTATCTGAAATGCACCAGTATCCAGTCATAGATTTGGCTGTATTTTCATCAAATATTATTCCTACACCTTTTTCATGTGTGTCCCCTCCAGAATAAATTATTGTGTGTTTGTCGGTTATAATTTTGCCAGATCCCTTCCATCTCATCTCACTTATGCCTAGTATATTCATTTTCATGTTTTCCATTTCTCTTAGAACATTGTTTAACTTTCCTAGCTCATTTAATGTCCTAACATTCCATGTTCCTACTCTAAATTTATTTAGTTTAGTTATTGTTTTAGTTTTGCCATCAGTAGCTGGATGACGGTCTGGTGTCACCTGTGGCTCATGACTGTCCCTACCGGACGAGGATGTCCTAAGACAGCCATTAACGTCGTTCACTATTTCTGAAATGTGTGTCGCCATGAAATCTTGGGAAGATAATGTGGTGGTTTCCCCTTACCTTCCACATTCACACGGTGGTCTTTTAACTCTGCCTTTGACAGCCATTTCCGACTGTCAGGACAAGTGAGTGCCCTGCTCTGCTCAGCTGCAGAGTTGTCCACTTATTCCGGTGGATACTCGGTCCCCAGAGCTGTGTTAGCCACACCGTAGTGTGTTTCCATCCTCTACCGCGGGGAGGTGCAGTTGGGATTTTCCCTTCCTAAAGTTATGGTCTATGACCAAAACTCTCCAGTACTTTTTAGAGGACACATATAGACAGACAGAAAGACAGACATATATTAGAAAAATGGACTGATGGACGAACGGACAGACGAACGGATGGATAGATGGATGGATGGAACAAACGAACGAACTATATTTTCACAGAGTCACAAATTGTGCATGCGGGCCAATCTTATATTCGACCCTTCCAATCCCTCATCTTTCGTTCATTAGTTATATGTATTTTGCATCTTATATTCACACAGGAAAAAAGACATTGTCGAAAGAATGTTGTAAGCATAAACAATGCATATGACTATGTTATGAGACAGGCAAGCAGGCAGATATACGTAGACGCATATGCAGTAACACATACCTACATACATACCTACATATATATCTACATACATAATGATACATCAATTACACAAACTCTCACATTTATGCATCCACTCAATAACACACAAATCTTGTTTGTCCATCAAGAATGATGATGACCATTCATTTTATCCAGTGGGGTTGAAAGTATGGAGCCGTGAGTTCTAAGATGGCTGATAAGGCCTATCTTGGCTCGAAATGTTCTTTGACAATGTGGACAAAGAATGCTTGACGTTCCAGGAGGAGGATCTTCTGCAGTGGTTTTTCTGTCCAGCCTTTTCTTCACAGCTCTTGCAGTCCTGGTTGCTTCACAAGTGACTGCACCCATTATGTAATGATGTACGCGACGAATTACTGTCTTTAGCAGCAGTCTCTCAAGTGTCAAGATGAATTCCAAAAGCTTTCAGTGAGATTTTCAGAGTGTTTTTAAAGTGTTTCCTCTGGCCGCCTTGGGGGGCGTTTACCACAACGCAGCACGCCGTAAAAATTTGTTTAGGGAGCCTGTGATCTTCAATAGCTTCCTCGGGCAGATTGTGTGGAAGTGGTTTCATTTCCTAGCATGTCGCTGATAAACAGTCCATGTTTCACAAGCATATAGCAGTGTTGATAATACAACTGCTTTATAGACTTTCAGCTTTGTTTGCAGGCGTATTCCATTTCTGCCCCATACATTCTTGTACAGTCTGCCAAAGGCCACGCTGGCCTTGGAGATTCTTGCATTAACTTCGTCATCAATTGTGGCAGCTTGTGACACAAAAATACACACTCTCTTGCATTCACATATTCTCACTCACAATCACAAACTTACTAACAAATGTTTACTTATGCATACATAATACATACATAAGCTCTCTCTCTCTCTCTCTCTCTCTCTCTCTCTCTCCTCTCTCTCTCTCTCTGTTTCTCTCTCTTCTCTCTCTCTCTCTCTCTTTCTCTCCCTCTCTCTCTCTTTCTCCGTCTCTCACATTCATATATCCTCATCCATACATACAGCAATTCGCACACATACACCCCTTCCCATACACACATAATCTACACATACACACTTTCACACTCGCAAATACATAACTACTCCCACAATCGTACATCCATATCTTCACACACCCACACACTTTCTTACATACATACATATATACCCACTCACAATCACAAAAACTAAATCATGCACTCATTCATACTCTCTCTGTCCCTCTCTCTGTCTCTCTCTCTCTCTCTGTCTCTCTCTCACTCTCATGCTCATTAATAGTCAGTCATTCTCTCACAGACACACACACACACACACACACACACTCACTCGCGCGTTCCCATAAATATTCATCCATACATAAGACCATACGCACTTTCCTTCACACAGTCACTCAAATGAATATACACAGACTCCCGCACTTTCATACAGATACATTGACAACTGGCATGAACATCCACACAAAAATGGGGCAACATGCTATACATGCACATTGCATATCTTAAAGTATATTAATGCAAGGAAACAGGATAATGCTAGTGATAATGATAACTAAAACTTATGAAAACAGTGTTAGGTAAGCAGTGCACAAGTTTTCATATATTGTGCATGGGGAAATCGAGAGGCAGTAAACAATAAAACAAAAAAGTGAAAGATCACACATACAAACACACACACACACACACAAACACACACACACACACACACACACACACACACACACACACATAAACACACACACTCACTCACACACACAGACAGTCACACAAATACACACACACATACAGAGACACAAACACACAGACACACACAGACATAGACACACACACATACACAGACACACAGAGACAGACACACACAGACACGCACACAGACATGCACACAGACTCACAGACATAATCAGACACACATACAGAGAGAGAGAGAGAGAGAGAGAGAGAGAGAGAGAGAGAGAGAGAGAGAGAGAATTAAAAATGATAACAGTAGGTGACTTATGGTGGCACATAGACGGTATGAAGTAACTAATGTAAGAGTTTTCGGTTGAATGTGTATGGACTCACTGGAGTTTTCAGATCTGTTGGAAGGTCATTGCATAAGTGAGCACCAGAATACGCAAAACATATTTTGTAGAAATCCAATCTAGGCTTTGTAACAATATGTAATAAATGTAAGCGCTTGTTGTTTATTGCATTAGATTAAATCAACAGTAGAAGATACTCTAGGAATTGTTGAGATATAGTTTTATTCACAAATTTGGCCTTGTTAAAAGGGAACGCTTTTGAGATTGTAGAAGCCATTGAGTACTCTATAAACTAAACTATTACTTTCAACGAGCTTTGTGCCAGAAACTAGACGTATAGCGCCGTTTTGAAGAGAACATAGTCGTTTCGTATTAGGTTTAAGGGCAACCATGCCAGACTGTGGAACAATAATCTAGATGTGATTGGATATAAGATGTATTATGTTAATTTTAGCAACTTGGTGGCTTTTTGAGCTATTTTCTTGGTAACGACGTATACGAGAGAGCTTCAGTTTTAAAAAATGCCTGTAAAATAAAAGGCCTAACGTTTTATGTTCATTTACATTAACTATGGATGAACAGACAGACAG
>JACEFZ010025561.1:945000-955000 GCA_014155875.1 Cepaea nemoralis | reverse complement strand
CACTATTTATGATTCACTTCGACATAGAAAGCTACAAGCGAAACAAGATGACAAGAAATGAGATTAGATGATGATGATGATGATGATGATGATGATGATGATGATGATGATGATGATGATGATGATGATGATGATGATGATGATGATGATATTGGTGATGATGATGATGATGATGATGATGATGATGATGATGATGATGATGATGATGATGATGATGATGATGATGATTAAAATGATGTTCGTGGTAATTATGACCATTATTATGCTAATGCCGGTCTCTCTGGCCGAGGGGTTACACCACTTTCTCCGTAATCCCGTTTATCACGCAGTCTCGTAGCGGGCGAGAACTGGGAGCGGTTCTGCCCCCGCTGGTGACTTGCTGGATAACTGAGCCGGCCTCTCAGAAAGCAATGGCAAACTACTGAGCGTAATCTTGCCAAGAAATCAACAGACAGCTGAAAGATGCTGCTGTTGACAGCGATGTCATGTAAAGGATATGCGTATTTAAAAAAAAAATATATGCTAATATTAATGATTATGATGATGATGATGATAATGATGATGATAAAAAGTCGCTTAAAAGTCGACAGTGTCGACTTCATTGCACCGGGTTTTATCCCATATCGCTCGGTCGCTTTCCACAGCGCGGAAAGCGTCGCACAAAGCACGAACTCCGTAGCTCTAGCGACGACCCACAGGAGTCTCCGAAAAATTTCACTCGTGAACCGAAGGACACGGCCCGGAATCGAACCCACAACCTTCGGAGCCGAGTCAAACGGCTTGACCACTTCGCCACGGAGACTCCTGATGATGATGATGATGATGATGATGATGATGATGATGATGATGATGATGATGATGATGATGATGATGATGATGATGATGATGATGATGATGATGATGATGATGATGATGATGATGATGATGGCAGTAGCGTTGCTTATATTACTGTATGCTGTCCATCTCGTTAGGTTTCCCACATACATAGGTCTCTGTATATGTATTCCTTTGCATCTCGTACCAAGTATTTCCCCCCACATAACGTTAACCTAACAGTGTTACCTCTTATGTTGATATAACCCATACAGTTAATGTTTCTCTTCATTGCGGTTTTGATAAATTATCTGTTAACTGATTCAGTGCCAAACAAACAAGTAACTTTGGACTAAACAAAAATAGACAGCGGAACATTGGAAGTAGGGGTGTGTCATAGTTATGACGTAAAATGTGTTAATTAGTAGCAAACATCTTCTTCTTCTTCTTCTTCTTCTTCTTCAGCGTTCCGAGCCATTGAGGTTCTTTGCTGCAGATACAATCAGTCTCCATTCGTCTCTCTGGTTGACCTTCTCTTGCCAGTCGTTGATTCCAAGTGCTTGTAGGTCTGTACATGTATTATCTCTCCACCGTCTTCTTGGTCTACCTCGGGGTCTACGGTCATTTATTTCCTGAGTGTAAGCGAGTTTTGTTTCCCTATTATCTTCCATTCTTTCTATATGCCCCAGCCATTGTAGTCTATTAGCCTTCATGATACCAGTGATTAGCGGGGATTTAAACAGATCATAAATGTCTTTGTTACTTCTTCTTTTCCACTCTCCACTTTGATTATCCCTAATGGGACCAAAGATGCGTCTTAAAACTTTGTTCTCAAAGGTTTGTAACAAGGCTTCGTCTCCTTTCGTTGTACTCCAGATTTCAGAGCCATACAGCACAACTGGTCTGATCAGTGTTTTGTATATTGTGATTTTGGTGTTACGAGATAGCGCATTTGATTTTAGTAGATGTTGTAGTGCATCGTATATCTTATTTCCAGAATTGATTCTAGTTTCTATTTCTTCCCTTGGTAGCAAACATGTTGAATTATTTATAAAATTAAAGGAGGTTATTTCTGGAAAACTATTGTGTTTATATTTTAATCGAGGCGACATTTCGCAGTGACAATATTTAGGTGATATATACGCCCATGTGAACAGCTCAGTGTCCAGACCACAGCAAGTGTGTTCTTCTCTGTCTGAATGGGATTCACCAGGAAGAAGTGGTTACGCTTCCTGCTTCGCGGGTTCGAATCCAGGCTACCACGTTCGCATCTAGAGTGCAAATTTTCTCGGAAACTCCTGATGATGGTCGCTGAAGCTATGCAGTTTGTGTTTGTCATCATTATCATCGCTTTTGTCAACATAATTATTATCATTATCACCAACATCATCATCAGCATCATCATCGTCGTCAACATCATCATCCTCGTCGCGTCATCATCATCGTCATCATCATCATCATCATCATCAGCATCATCATCATCATCATCATATTCAACATCAACATCATCATCGTCGTCATCATCATCGTCATCGTCGTCATCATCATCAACGGCAACAACAACATTATCAACAGCATCATCATCGTCGTCCACATCATCATCGTCGAAGTCATCATCGTCATAATAATCATCATCATCTTCAATATCATCATCATCTTCAACATTAACATCAACACCATCATCATTGTCATCATCATAGTCATCGTCGTTATCATCATCATCACCAAAGTCAAAATCATCATCAGAAAGCAGGTCCTTTCTAGAAGATCGTCTTCATCAAGGATCGTCATGCCTAAGGTGTCTGCAGTGTAACGCCTCCTTCTGTGTGTTGTTCTCGACATTCTAGAGCAGTGGTTCTCAACCGGTGGGGAATTCCCCCCCCCCCCCCAGGGGGGAATTTTAGGGTTTCCGGGGGTGGGAGGGGGGGAATAAAATTATTTCAAGATCCCGTTAATACAAGAACCGATTACTTGATATTGTTTTTCCCTTCATACTTTACGGTTCTGTACGTCTCACCTCTTCTAAAATTCATTTGATAAAGTAAGTAGACCCACAAATAACGTTTTATATGGACGTCTAGACTTGTTTTAGTATGTGCTATTAAATTTAGCTTCCATTATTACGTATACTGTGTAAAAAAAAAAGGGGGGGGGGGGGGTTAGGTATGAAATACGAAAGGGGGGAATGACGTTCTGAAAATATGGTGGAAAAAAAAGGGGAGGGCCACGGGCCAAATATTTAGGTAGGATATACGAAAGGGGGGGGGGGGGGGATAACGTTCTGATAATATGGTGAAGGGGGGCACGGGCCAAAAAAGGTTGAGAACCACTGTTCTAGAGCTTTCGCCAGGCCGCCTGAGAAAAGAGACCAAGCCATATGGGATCAAACCTGGTGAAATTTCTTCTACACCCCCCCCCCTCCACGCCCCCACCCCCCCCCCCCCTTTTTTTTTTTTTCCTCTCTCTGTGTGAATAAAATTACTTTGACAGTCTAGAATTCTGAGATAAGAAGCACATTATTTTTTTAATTTTTTGTTCCGACTCCTTTTCATTGCTCTCAGTTTATTTTTATCTTTATATTATTCTCATTCGGTTATTATGCCTTCCTTACTAATAATGACTTCGCTGTGTTTATATGTTGTGTTTTCATACATTTGTTTGCTGATGAAGGCTGGTTACCGCAACTTTTTAAAATTTCTTTTATTGTGTTCCGTACAACTGCAATGTTCCGTGGTATCTTATATTGGTTTCTTGTCTGTTCACAATATTCTCTACACTCTTCCAAACTAACATGTGTCAAAGCCTTACGTTTCACAATTATTCATTATTTTTATCAGAAGTTGTTTTTTTTTCGAATTTAACATGGACATTATTATCGACACACACACACGCGCGCGAGCGCACGCACGCACGCACACACACACACACACACACACACACATATATATATATATATATATATATATATATATATACACACACATACACACTCGCATTCACACACGTGGTTACGTGGTTAATAATTAATAATGCTCTTGTTTCAGATGTGTTTATTTATTACTACTTGTACATCTGACCAGCCTTCATCTAAACCAAATTTTTTCGAATTTAACATGGACATTATTATCGACACACACACACACGCGCGAGCGCACGCACGCACGCACACACACACACACACACACACACACACACATATATATATATATATATATATATATATATATATATATACACACACACATACACACTCGCATTCACACACGTGGTTACGTGGTTAATAATTAATAATGCTCTTGTTTCAGATGTGTTTATTTATTACTACTTGTACATCTGATAAAAGTCAGGTCTTAGTCAGATATGACTGAGCTACCGTATAACAGTAGACGGTACTACCTGGTTTCTGTTAGCGCTGAACGTTGGGCGGCGCTTACCAAACCCGACACCCCACATTGTGCCAACGGCTTCGGGCGGAAGAGCGCAATTGGGAGGGTACAAGCCTTACCCTGGTGCGAGGAAATGCAAGCTAAAGACAAAATGTCATGGCAGGGCAGACCAGGCCCTAAGCCTTGGTTGGCGACTGGTCTAGGATCGAAGCTCCGACAGGCGGACAGTTAGAGCATTGCTTTGCTGATCCGGCAGCTTCTGCAGCTTGTCTTGTTCCAGATGTAGGGGTGTTACCTTTCCTCTGGAGTAAACTAGGCAGGCCGAGAGAGGGATCATGCTGCA
Organism: Cepaea nemoralis; assembly: GCA_014155875.1. Classification (NCBI taxonomy): domain Eukaryota; kingdom Metazoa; phylum Mollusca; class Gastropoda; order Stylommatophora; family Helicidae; genus Cepaea; species Cepaea nemoralis. Next base: position 950,458 of record JACEFZ010025561.1, on the reverse strand, counting down.
TGGGCAACACATGATCTCTATATTTTAGCCCAGGCTTTGTGCTATGGAGAGGCAATAACTCCATCCCTGGTCTTAACTGATCTCGGAATCAAAGCGAGAGGCAACTGTTACGGGTTATAAGTCCTTGTCAGTTGGCGTAGACATGGGGCGCCACGCGTTGCCTCTGACGGTGGGAGACACCTATAGGTGTCACTGATCAGCTACCGCCCGCCTCAAGCTGGGCAGCCCCCAGTCAATTGGGTGCTGATCCGCCACAGCCTGCCTGCTTCAATGGGTGCTTGGGGCTAGGACAAAATCTGAATCGCAGGCTGTAAAACCAATGCACCAGGTACAAACAAAAATAAAAATAGAAACCTCAAGCTACGGCTTGCAACCTGGAACGTGAGAACCATGTGTCCAGGATTTTCCACTGACTTGACCAATATTGACGATGTGAGAAAAACGGCTGTGATTGATGCCGAACTCAATCGTCTAAACATTGATATTGCTGGCCTGCAGGAGACTCGCCTTGCTGAGGAAGGGTCACTCAGGGAAAACAACTACACCTTTTTCTGGAAGGGTAGAGGGCAGGCAGAAAAAAGGCAACACGGTGTGGGCTTTGCAGTGAAGAATTCGCTACTGGGAATGATTGAAATTCCAGCAGGAGGAAATGAAAGACTATTATCCCTGCGCTTGGCAACCTCTTGTGGGTTTGCCACCATTATTACCGCATATGCAACGACACTCGATTCCTCTGATGATGTGAAGGATTCGTTCTATGAGGAGTTAGACTCCGTGATCAAGGCAGTTCCAAAATCTGACTACATTTATATGCTCGGTGATTTCAATGCTCGTGTGGGCAAGGACTCGAATTCATGGCCAGTGTGCCTTGGAAAATACAACATCGGTCGCATGAATGAAAATGGGCAAAGGCTGCTGGAGCATTGCACCAGTAATGACCTATGTATTACAAACTCCTTTTTTAAAACAAAAGAGATGCATAAGGTCACATGGAAACATCCAAGATCCGGCCATTGGCACCAGCTGGACTTCATCATCACACGGAGACAACATCTGAACCATATATCATTGACTCGTAGTTACCACAGTGCTGACTGTGATACGGATCATTCTTTGGTTGTTGCAAGGGTTAGACTGAGACCAAAGAGAATCTACACAGCTAAACACAAATCTAGCCTCAGGATTAATATTATTAACACTCATGATCCTGAAAAGTGCTTTCAGTTTCAACAGCAACTTGAAGACGCTTTCACTGATACACCAGAAAATTGTACAGTAAATGAAAAGTGGGGTCAAATTAAGGAAACTCTTTATAAAACTGCCGTAGGGGTTTACGGCACTGTGGATCATAAGAGGCAGGACTGGTTTGCGGCCAACAGCGAGACTCTGCAGCCCTTGATTGATAAGAAGAAGAAAGCTCTCTTAAGAAACAAGGAAAGACCAACGCGTAACACTCTGAGTGAGCTTAGGCAAGCTAGGAAGGATGTGCAAAAGGCTGCCAGGCAGTGTGCAAATGATTATTGGATCAAGTTATGTGAGTCCATTCAAATCGCAAGTGATAAGGGAGACATAAGAAGCATGTATGAAGGAATAAAGAAAGCCTGCGGTCCAGTGATCAAAAGAAGTGCACCATTGAAAACCTTGACTGGAGAAATCATCACTGATAAGAAACAGCAGATGGACAGATGGGTAGAGCACTATTTGGAGCTTTACTCAAGTGAGACCAAACTAGCGGATGATGCCCTCAACGCCATAGAGGCTCTGCCAACTCTTGACCACCTGGACACACTTCCCACCATAACAGAAGTTAAGTGTGCTATAAATGAACTTGCATCTGGCAAGGCTCCAGGTAAGGATGGGATTCCAATAGAGGTTATCAGGAGTGGGCAAGACACACTCACTATACAGATCCACCAGCTAATAGAGCTATGCTGGCGTGAAGGACAAGTCCCACAGGATTTCAAAGATTCAAGCATCATAACACTGTACAAGAACAAGGGCGATCGGAGCGACTGCAACAACTATAGGGGTATCTCACTTCTGTGTATTGTTGGAAAAGTATTTGCCAGAATTGTTCTGCGCAGACTTCAAGTCCTAGGAGATCAAGTCTACCCCGAATCACAGTGTGGCTTTCGACAGAACCGGTCTACCACTGATATGATATTCTCATTGCGACAAATGCAAGAAAAATGCCGTGAACAGAATCAACCACTGTTTATTGCCTTCATCGACCTCACAAAGGCATTTGATTTGGTCAGTCGTGAGGGTCTGTTCAAGGCACTGAAGAAGATTGGCTGCCCACCAACTCTTCTGTCCATTGTGGAATCGTTCCACACAGGCATGAAGGGTATAATCAAGTTTGATGGTGCAACTTCTGAAGAATTTGAAATCAAGAGTGGAGTTAAGCAAGGTTGTGTACTAGCTCCCACCCTCTTTGGAATATACTTTTCACTTCTACTGAAATATGCATTTCATGATCAGGATGGTGGTATATACATTCACTCACGCTCAGATGGCGGCCTCTACAATGCTCAGAGATTGAAGGCTAAGACCAAAATTAGGAGGGTACTGATCAGAGAGTTGCTTTTTGCAGATGATGCTGCAGTTACGACCCACTCTGAGGAAGAATTGCAATGTCTACTATCTGCATTCTCCAATGCTTGTTCTGAATTTGGTTTAACAATTAGCAAAAAGAAGACACAGATTATGTCACAAGGTGCACATGGGGTACCATCAATCTTTATTGACGACGCCGAACTAGAGATAGTAGACCATTTTACATATCTAGGATCAGTGGTAAATAGCAAATTATCCCTAGATCAGGAAATCAACATCCGGATTGGTAAGGCAGCAACAACAATGAACAGGTTAAGAAAAAGAGTCTGGGAGAACAGGAAGCTTACTGCCAAAACAAAAGTCCTTGTCTATCAAGCCTGTGTCCTTAGTACTCTTCTCTATGGCAGTGAAACCTGGACAACTTACTCACACCAAGAGAACAACTTAAACAGCTTTCATATGCGGTGTCTGCGAAGAATTCTTGGTATTAAGTGGCAAGACAAAATCACAAATACTGAAGTATTGGAAAGATCAGGTTGTGTGACAGTTTATTCCATGCTCAGTCTTCGTAGACTTAGATGGATAGGACATCTTAGGAGGATGGATGATGGTAGAATACCAAAGGATATCTTTTTTGGTGAATTACAGATGGGTAAGAGATCTCAGAGTCGGCCTCTACTACGATACAAAGATGTGTGTAAGCGGGACATGATTGATACAGGCATTGATAATGCACATTGGGAGCAAGTCGCCGCTGAACGTGTTGCATGGAGGGCAAATATCAGAAATGGAATAAAGTCAAAGGAGAAAAATATTGCAGAAAAGTCACACACCAAGCGTGTGAGACGTAAGATGGTGCATGATGGTGGAAATGACCACGTGTTCACATGCACCCACTGTGAACGGACATTTACAGCGCAAATTGGCCTTATCAGTCACACTCGCTACCGCCATAGTTAAAAGTTATTATGCCTTTTTAAAGCACAAACTATCGTCTGTCAAGACGGCAAGGTGCCAATGTGTACATCTGATTCACATTATTGGCAACAACAACAACAAAAAACAACACGTAAACGTGTCTTTTAAATCACGGCCAAATCATGCTGGGGTTGACTGCTACATCCAGTACAGGATATGCAGTTACCTTTTTTAACGCATTATTTATACATCAACACCTTCCGTTAAGCGTCGTGGGGAGGAATAATTGACGTTCCAGCTCCATTTGGCCCTGGATAGTGTCATTAATAGTGTCAATTTTAATGTGTTTTTGTTTCATGGGCATTGTTTAAAGTGCATATAATGGAAATTTCCTGCGTGTAATCAAACATGCACAGAAACGAATAAGTGTCCAGTTATTGACATGACAATGTAGCCGAGTTGGCGATGTGGACAGAAATGTTCAGTGTGTGCGATGGGACGTACAAGCTTATCAGTTCAAATCCTGCACAAACATCGACCAGCATTGGGGAAATCAATGTGATATATTTGGGCATGCGCCGTGTGTTTTATTGGGGTGTAACGGCTAATCATCATCATCATCTTGTTGCAGAGTGGCGCTTTCGTCAGGCCTCGCGGAACTTGCATTCTTAAATTTATTTTGAAAGAAAGAAAGAAAGAAACAAACAAACAAACAAACAAACAAACAAACAAACAAAAGAAACAAACAAACTAAAGAAACAAACAAACTAAAGAAAGAAAGAAAGAAAGAAAGAAAGAAAGAAAGAAAGAAAGAAAGAAAGAAAGACAGACAGACAGAAAGAAAGAAAGAAAGAAAAAAAAAAGAAGGAGAAGAAGAAACAGGACTCCGCCGTCTGTATTCAATAAGATGATTGAAATCAAAAATATCAAATCAAATCAACTTTATTAGGGTCACAAATTGGGCGCGCAGGCCCGTCTTACATTCGGCCCTTCCAATCACTCGTCTTTCATTCATCAAAAGCATTAAACATTTACATAGGAAGAAAAATAAACATTGTGAAATGAATGTTGTAAACATAAGCAAGGCTTATTACCATGTTATGAGGCCCATCTCCCACTTATCCATACATCACCTCACCCACACACACACCCCCACCTACCCACACACACGCACACCAGGGACACATACATACCCCACCAACCGACCCATCCCCCTCGCGCACATCCCCCACCCACACACACTGCCCTCATCTGATGCCCCAACCAAAACACACTCGCCACCCACAAACATTCCCCCACTAACCCACACATCCCACGCCCATCCACATCCTAACCCACACATCCTCTCCCCACCCACACCTCAAACCACCCATCCCCCAGCCACATCTCCATCGACCACATATTCCCCATCCACACACACAATCCCCCACCAACCCCCACATCGCACATCCACTCACACATCCCTAAACCATACACACACATCTCCACCAAATGACATGTCCCTACCCCCCCCCCACACACACACACACATCTCCCTAACCACCCATACATCCCCAAACCACTCACACACACCCCACCACCCACACATACAACTTCCACCCACCCAACCCACACATGCCTTAACCCAATCCCCCACCACACAATCCCCCACCAACACATCACATACACCCCCTACCACGCAATATTCCCAACCCACGCACCACACACACACACACACACACACACACATATCCCTCACCAACACATCCCCACTTACACACCACACACATATCCCCCACCCAGATACCACACAATATTCCCACCCACACCCACACAGATACCCTTACCCATCCATCCCACATACCCCCACTCACACACCACAAAACACACACATACCTCACCCACACAATATCCCCAACCAACACACCACTCCCCACCCACACACGCATTCCCTACCCGTCCACCAACACACACTCACTAACGTATACATCCTCCACTATGCAAC